>JAJOOR010021207.1:0-32521 GCA_036250505.1 Solanum acaule | reverse complement strand
GAAAGTCTTCCGCTTGCTATTTTTTTTTATGAAATGTTTTCTTGGTAAAGAAAGTTTTTAATTCCTTATGGTTTTAGTGTCTATGCGATGAATGAATGTTAAGAGGCTTGTATTAGACCTCTTCGAGGTCGAGTACGCCGGTTACGACTAGGGGGTGCTCCCGGGTCGTGACACCAATATCATGAAGTCAACCGGAAAAATGAAGGTGTCCGCCTTCACAAGTACATCACATAGGACTCCCACAGGCCGCTTAATTGACCTATCAGCCATCATCAACCTCATTGTTGTGGGTCTTGGAACTTCCAATCCCAGTTTCTTGTAGATGGCTAGTGGCATCAAGTTGATGTTGGCTCCTAGATCACACAACGCTTTTGAAAAGCTGATTGACCCGATGGTGCATGGAATAATGAATGCACCTGGGTCTTTCTTTTTCTGAACCAAAGGTTTGGTAGGAATGGTGCTGCAATGGTGAACATCATTAGTAAAATCAAGACTTACAGCTCTTTCCTTTGTAAACAAGTCCTTTATGAACTTGGCATATCCTGGCATCTGCTCCAGAGCTTCCACCAGCGGAATTTTTATTGAAAGTTGCTTCAACATGGTAATGATTTTTGTAAACTTCCCATCTTCAGCTTTCTTTATAAGCCTTTGAGGGAAATGAGGAGGTGGTTTGGGAATCTGCTGTAAAGGCAGGTTTTCCTCGACCTCTTTCTCTTTTCTTCTCGCGGGTTGTGATTTATGCTGAACCTCCTCCGCGTCATCTTCCTGTACGATTTCATCCTCATCTCTTCCATCTTGCTCCAAGACCTATTCATGTTTGGTACTTGCATACATAGGGTCAGTAAGAACTTTACCACTCCTGATGACGCTGGCCATGCAGTTCCCATCCTTCTTGGGATTCTGAATGGTGTCACTTGGTAGTGATCCATTCTTCCTCTGATTCAGTGAGGCTGAGAGCTGCCCCAACTACTGCTCAATTTGTTTAATGGAGGTGGTGTGAGAGTCCACCAACTGACTCATGCTTGAGAAATCACCTCTCATTTCTTTTACCCCTGCATCAGTTGATTCAACCTTCCGGAGTACTTTAGCCATCATATCTTCCAGCTTAGATCCGCTGGAACTACCACCTGTCTGGTCTCTATTGCTTGGGGGCACATAAACACCACTATGATCATTCCTATACCCATCTCTGTTTTGCCAATTTCTTTGATCTCTATTTGATGGCCTATCATACTGACCATCCCAAGCATAGTTCTGACATGCGTTTCCAGAATTGTAACCCTGATTTCCAGAGTTATAATTCTGGAAACCCCCTTGGTTCCTCAAGTAGTTCGCTTCCTCATCAAGGTCAAGATCCTGATCCTCATACCTGTTTTGATGTCCCACAACATTCACCTTTTCAGACATGGCGACAATGTGCTTTGTGAGAAGATCTATTTGAGTCCTCATATGTGCCATATCTTGGTCCATTTCTTCTTCTCTCTTCCTCTGTTCAGCTGAAAGCTCAAATGTATACCAAAGCTCTCCTACCTCTGCATCTCTAGTGTACCATGCTCTGTTCTTTTTTGAGACCTCATCTAATAGTTGCATGCTCTCCGCAAATGACTTTCTCATAAATGAGCCTCCACAAACTGCATCAACAACATGTTTAGTAACATAATTCAGAGACCTATAAAAGGCCTGTTTAAGATGCCTATCGGTAAGATCATGGTTGGGGCTTTCTTCAGCTTTTGGTTGAACCTCCACCAAGTATCATGCATTGCCTCTCCTAGTAGTTGCTTGTGTGTACTAATCTCGTCCTTCATCTACAGCTCTTTTGATTCTGGGAAAAATCGTTCCAGGAAAGCTTCCTTCAACTCATTCCAAGTTCGGATGGAGTCATCTGGCCTCTCATTCAACCAGTTAGTCGCCTCTTATGTAAGAGACAATGGAAACAACCTCAACCTCATTGCTATTTTGTTGACCCCAGGAATCTCTTGTGACTTACAGATTGCCACAAAATTCATCAAGTGCTGATTTGCATCATCACCAGCTGCACCTCTAAACATCCCTTTTAAGTTCAGCAATTGGATCATGGTGTTGGTGATTGTGAACTTAACACCTAGGGGTAGTGCAAGTAACACTATGGCTCCAGTGGCTCCAGCTCCATCCAAGTCAGCATCATCTTCTTCATACATCATATGAGCTGGATGTTGAACTCTACCCCTTGGGGCTATTGGTTGGCGCTGGGGATGGACTACTCCTTCCACCCATCTGTTCTCATCTACTACCCTAGGTTGATTGATTCCAGCATTTTGCTGGACACCTGGCCTAGGTTGATTGATTCTAGCATTTTGCTGGACACCTGACCTATGTTGATTTATTCCTGCAGTTTGATGTACATTCCTTGCAACATCAATCTCAACTTCTAGTCCCAGTCTGTGTCTCTGAGCCTCTAGTTCTTATGCATTAACTATCTTTCGAAGAGTTCTCTGAACTTTAGGGTCGTAAGGAAGCAATGGGGCTCCTTTGCTTCTAGTGTTGGGCATGGACAATCTGAATCTCCTGAAAAAGACACAAATACCAAACAAAACGTAAAATTAGGAAATATAACTACAATCGAAAAAAAGCTAGTAAAAAACTTTTGAATTGAAATTCCCCGCTAGCAGCGCCAAAATTTGATACATCCAAACTTACACTTCAAATAAGAAGTGTAAATTGTCGATGTCAATTTACAGAACTCAACCAGAGTTGAGGTCGATCCCACAGAGAATTTCTTTACAGAAAAGGTTTCACTGTCACGTTTATTCAAATGTTGTTATTATCTCCTAAACAAATAACAACGGAAAGTAAATTGGGTTTGGTGGAAATGTTATAATTACCAAACTTGCAGTCAAAATCTAGATTCGTGACTAACAGACTATTTCATTGTAAGGTTTATTCAGTTAATTAAGATAAACCAGGATTGTGTTCACCATAACATTAGTTCAAGTGTTCTTCCATAATTGAGCATCATGCAAATCAATGTTTACAATATCATTGCGAGTTAAATTTATCCGACACTTATCAGCCAAATCAGATAATTATCACTCATTTTCTCTCAACCCTAGAGTGTTACTAAAATTGACACTCGCTTAAAATGAAATGGTGTTAAAGATCTTTTCTCTCGAACTCAAGCTTTAACTCCGATTGGATAATTTAGTTCAGCCTTTTTCCTAACTGGTATTTTTCTCTTGAACAAATACAAGATACATGCTTATCTAATGCGTGCACTCACTAGATGCCAATGATATCGAAAGCTAAAAACTATATGTAAACACATAATGCCCTTTACTCGTTTTACGAAATCGTAACTAGAACTTCGTCATGGATCCCACAACACCAGTCGTGGTATTTAGCTACTCATACTTTGACGCAAACAATCAGTAATTAGATCAACAATCATTTTGATAATCTGATAGTCTAAATCCGAATTTCCAACTAATAGCAATAATAAAAAATCCAAAAAATGAAATCTAAGAGTAATGCTGTGTTCTTCATCGTGAAACGTAAGATAATGAATAAATCTTTTTAAAATCAACCTAAAGTAATTCAAAAAAGAATGTGTAAAATGAGTCCTAATCAAATTAGGACTGAGTTGTTGGACCTTTTCACGGCCACTACCACGACCCGTCAAGGGCTTCACGGTCTGTGAAGCCCTCCGTGGTCTTGCATTGGAGCTTCCCGAAAGTGGGTCTTCAAACTTGGTCATTGGAAAATGCACCACAAGAGCTACCACGGTCCGTAGTGAGGACCACGGTCCGTGAAGTCGCCTGTGGTCTTCACTTGGGTCTCAACCCTCTTTCAACTCTTTCTTACTTTCACATTGGTTGAACTTCACGGTAGGTACCAAGGTCCATGGTGAGGACTACGGCCTGTAGCACCCTCTGTTGTCTTCACTTGGTTAATCCTGCTCTTCATCTTCTCAAGGCCTAGCACTGCCTCACATTCACGAGCTCAACCACAGACCGTAATGAAGCTAACGGTCCGTGAAGTTGGCCATGAACTTCACTTGGTCAACATCAGTTCTGCTTCTTTTTCTACTTTTCTATACAACCCAAATTATGCCTACACATTTAACAAACCCATCAAATAATCCAAAATTTCACTTAATTCTAGTATTAGGTCATAGTTATTAAGGATCAAATGATTTAGCACCGAATTCCATGATTTAGCTCTCATGGTCTATGTCAGTTAATGCCTATTCCCATCTTGTGAGATGTGCATTATGGTTTCTTGATGAGTTCTATGAAGTGTGAGTGGTTGTATGGGATTCCATCCATGCATTGCACGAGTAGGCTTTGAGAGGGTCATAGTGAGTTTTGTAAGTCTTAATGACTAATGTATGAATGTTTCCTAAATGAAGTTAATGAAGAATGTTGACTCTTATATGCTTAAATATGAAGATGCATGTTATACTTGGATTGTATTATGAGTTACTTCCATTTCATGTCTTATTGAATATGAATGTGCCTTTCCTATGGTGACTTCAAAGGAGTACTTAGTGTGAGTAGTAGTATGGGATGCTACTTGCACATTGCACAAGTATGACTTAGGGTTGTCTTAGGTGATGGTCCTTATGTGATGATATGGCTTATGAAAGGTTTATGTCTCTTATGTATGAGTATTGTATAAACATGAAAAGGTTGAATGGTAAGTTCACTTTTGGTGACCTTAAGATGGTACTTTAGTGTGGATGGTGGTATCGGACGCTATCCATACATTGCACAAAGTATAGCTTGAGGGTTGCTTGAGGAGAAGGCTTAATGTGAAGGTAATGGTTTATATTATGATTATGTCTTGAATGTGAGAAATGACTTGTATGTTGGTTATGTTTGTATAACATGCCTCTTATGCTTATATTCATGAAGTTTTATCAAAATGGCATACAAGCATGACTTCAAATAAAATGTCCGTTTTAATCATGGGTTTTGCATGGCTTGCATACTTAGTACTTAATTATGCTAACCCATATTTCTCCTTTTTACCAAAGTGTAGGATTGGGAGATATTGATGTTCTATACTTGAAGGATAGGTTTCTAAGGAGCTTGGATATGAAGACTTGGTGAGTCCTCATAGTTCCCTTTATGTCTTTTAGTTCATGTTAAAGCTTCTGTATGGGCTAAGTCCCATTGTTGTATTCAAAGTATTACATGGTTTGAGACAAAGTCTAGAAAGACTTCCGCTTGCTTTTCAATGAAAAATGATTTCGATTGTAATGAAAGTTTTAAATTCCACCTTATTTTCTTATGCTCTTATGTTCAAGAATGCTATGAGGCTTGTATGAGACCCCTTCGAGGTCAAGTACACCGTGTCACGTCTAAGGGATAGCCTTGGGTCGTGACAAATATGGTATCAGAGCACATGATTTTGGAATGGTCTTAGGATGTTTCAAACCACATCTAGTAGAGTCTTGTTCATAATGTGAAGTGCGCCATAATATGAATAGGAGGCTATTGGGTGTTAACAAAGTCTCGCTTCTTCATTCTTCAAGTCGTGCCATAGAGTTTAACTCTATAATGTCTTTCTCTTATTCCTAATCCGATGGCCTTTAGGGTATGACCACTTGAAAGGAGTGTGTTAGAAGGTGTGAGGGAGGAAGGTTGGTTGTGATGCCAATTATGGCTATGTGACTTGATAGATTGGGATGATAGATTGTGGTGTTGACTTTAGTATGAATGGGTTTCTTTATGATTATGTGTGTCGTTGGTAGAATCCGACTTAGTCAAGATAAGTTTTGAGGTATGTTGAAATAGTTGATGAATGTGGTGTTTTAGAATCATCTTGTATGATGAGGGTGGATGTTTAGTGATGACTTGCTCCGACCTTAGAAATGAAAGAAGTGATGTTGTAAAGAGTTTTTATAGGCTTACTCCTAAGTGGGGGATAATGTGTTTAGATACTAAGGTCATTGAGTGTACTTGATGTTCATGAGTTAGGCTTGCTTGATGTTCTCACCAAAGAGGTGTAGTGAGTTTGAGGAGTTTGGACCCGGTGTGGTAGACTCATATGAGACCTTGAGTGGTGTTGGTAAGGTTGTTTGCAAGCAAGAGTTGCTTAATGAGGACCTTCCTAGTTTAAAAGAACCGGTATGTTGATGGTTTCTTGTAAGTTGTGAATGTCTTGTTAAGGTTCCTTTGTTGGGTTCATGATAAGCCTTAGTTGGGTTTACTCCTAAGTGGGGGGATAGTATGTTGAATAGTGAGGTTGTAGAGAGTTTTGATATGCTTATCTCTTCCTTTCTATGCCTATTCAAGCCTAAGACAAAGAGTTCCTTTTTGCCTTGTTTGATGTTTTGGAGTCATGTGTGATTTATGTGTTTCCATGGTCTAGTTATGTTATGCATTTCCTTGATGATTTTATGTTTGAATGAGAAAATGAGTTTTTATGAATTAAGTTCCTCTTGTAGATATGAATTTAGTATGAGTTGTCTATATGCTTCATGAGGAGAAATGTTGAACATGCCTAAATATGCTTTTGAGAGTGCTTGCATAATGTGCCTAATGATGTTATGGTGAGCATGATATGAGTTGGAGAAGGTCATTCCTCCAATGTAATGAGAAATGTTGAAGTTATGATGCATAATGAGTTTGTAGATGTAGTTCGTACTTTCTTGTGTTGCATTGAGCTTATTGATGTGGAGTTAATGTTTTCTCCTAGTTTTGTGCATTGTTTATGATGTTGCATGCATGATGGGCTGCTAGTCTTGTGTCGTTAATCCCCTTAATGTGTTTAAAATTTCATTCGAGGACGAATGTTCCTAAGTGGGGGATAATGTAATGACCCATAAAACGAATAAGTGAAACTAGAGCCTAACGATGTTTGTCCTTGAGTTGATGTGAGGTTTGAGGGTGTAAGATCTTGTCCCGAGCTATGGTTGAGGGGTTTAGGGTTTAAATGTCAAGGTACGACTCCCCAAGGACTACCCTAGGGGTCCTTGAGGAGGACCCTAAAGCCTAACCCCTAAGACCCCAAGGAAAACCAAAGTTGTCCAAAATTTGGTGAACCACGGATGGGACCTACGCCCAGTAGGTCCATCCACACCCCGTGGATGGCCTCCGTGGGTCAAGTTCCCATTTGGTGAGTTGCGATCATGAACCACGCCTCAACAACACGGTCCATGACCCCATCCACGGTCCATGGGTGGGGGTTTCGTGGTTTGCACCTGTGTGCTATCCAAAACTCGATCAAGTGAGGGGTGGGTTGGTAAATTCCCCCTTTGGTTAGTTGAGTTATTGGACGGTTGTTATTGGTTAATTAAGATATTTTAAGGGTTTTAAAAGTATTAAAACACCTTTCCAAAGTCATTCTTCAAAATCACTCAAATTAGAAACCCACCTGTCCAAAAGTTCTCTCTAGAAACCATTGGAGGTGAAGGATCCAAGCTTCCAAGGTTAAGACTTCATGTTTTTCAAGGGATTTTCATGGATTTCTTCCATAAAAGGTATGGTGGTCTTCATCCTTGACTTGATTTCTTTCAAGGATCCAATTTCAAAAGTGATTTCAAGTCTCCAATGTTTACCCAAAAACCCTAGATTTCAATCTATGCATGGGTTCGATTCTAAATGATTTCCAAAGGCTTTATTACATTTATTTATGAATGAATTATGGATTTAAAGATGAATTAAGATGATTTCTTCTTAGAACCCATGTTTTCCCCCAAATTTTTAAGTTGTGATTTGTGATTGGGATTTGATTGATTATGAAGTATGTGGATATAGAATGTTAAAATTATATTATTGCTCTTGCCAAATTGTATTGATCTAAGGTGTGGGTGAATGTGGTCCATGGCCCTTGAAGGGCAAGTTATGATCAAATCACATATTAAGTAGAATTGTGCTTGATCTATTAATCCACTTGAAAGGTGGAGGTGTTTACTTACTATGTATATTTTGGTATTTAATTGATGGATATCTTCCTTGTATCTCTATATATGAAGGATCTATGTATGATTATGATGTGAAGGATATATATATGTGAATTCAATGATAGTATAATGATTATGTTTAGAATGTAATAGTGTTATGATTGAAAGTATATTCTCTATGAACACTCATGAATGATGATGATGGAATGTTAAGGGTTTTCTTCTATGAAATGTATATCTTCAATTGATAGGCTTGTGCATCCTATTATTGTATAAATGAATGTAAAGGTGATTGTGATATCTTGAATTGGTAGGCTTAAGCATCCTCCTCTTGTATAATGAATGTATCTTGACTTAATGTCTTAAATTGGTCGACCTAATGTTGGTAGCCTTTCATAAATGAATGAATGAATGATGAAGTATTCTAGGCTAAACCTTAGATCGGTAGACCTAATGATGGTGGCCTCTCATGAAGAGTCTAGGAACTAATGTGATGATTAAACCTTGGATTGGTAGACCTAATGGTGGTGGCTCTTCCTTGTGTGAATTGATAACCTTGAAACGGTTGACCTAATGTTGGTGGCACTTTCATGTGTGAAATGATGAACCTTGTATCGGTAGACCTAACGTTGGTGGCCTTTCTTGGAAAGTCAATGAGCTATCCTTAATGTACCTTAAATCGATATACCTAATGGTGGTGGCCCTTTCTTGTGTAATGTACCTTGGGTCGGTATGCCTAATGTTGATGGCCTTCTTAAGTACAACAATGTTTAGTGAATGAACTACTGTATGGGAATGAAGGCTAAGCACCGAGTGGATATGGTAAGATGGTGACTCTCCCAATGTTAGGATAGAGTCCAATGAACATCTTTCTTATCACATAACTATGTGCCCACATAGGTAAAACACACCTAGTTCTACCTTAGGCAAGTGGAACACCTTCCTTCGGTGTAGGGTCATCTGACACCGGATTTTATGATTTAGCTCTCATGGTCTATGTCTGTTAATGCCTATTCCCAATATGTGAGATGTGCATTATGGTTTCTTGATGAGTTCTATGAAGTGTGGGTGGTAGTATGGGATGCTATCCATGCATTGCACGAGTAGGATTTGAGAGTCATAGTGAGTTCTCTAAGTATTAATGACTAATGTATGAATGTGTCCTAAATGAAGTTAATGAATAATGTAGACTCTTACATGCTTAAATGTGAAGATGCATGTTATACTTGGATTGTATTATGAGTTACTTCCTTTTCATGACTTATTTTATATGAATGTGCCTTGCCTATGGTGACTTCAAAGGAGTACTTAGTGTGAGTAGTAGTATGGGATGCTACTTGCACATTGCAAAAGTATGACATAGGGTTGTCTTAGCTGATGGTCCTTATGTGATGATATGACTTATGAAAGGTTTATGTCTCTTATGTATGAGTATTGTGTTAAGATGAAAAGGTTGAATGGTAAGTTCACTTTTGGTGACCTTAAGGTGGTACTTTATTGTGGATGGTGGTATGGTACGCTATCCATACATTGCACAAAGTATAGCTTGAAGGTTGCTTGAGGTGAAGTCTTAATGTGAAGGTAATGGTTTATATGATGATTATGTCCTGAATGTGAGAAATGACTTGTATGTTGGTTATGTTTGTATAATATGCCTCTTATGCTTATATTCATGAAGTTTTATCAAAATGGCATTCAAGCATGACTCTCAAATAAAATTTCCGTTTTAAGCATGGTTTTTGCATGGCTTCCATACTTAGTACTTAATTGTGCTAACCCATATTTTTCCTTTTTACCAAAGTGTAGGGTTGGGAGATATTGATGTTCTATACTTGAAGGATAGGTTTCTAAGGAGCTTGGAGATGAAGACTTGGTGAGTCCTCATAGTTTTCGAGGACAAAACCTACTATGTGCCCTTTATGTCTTTTAGTTCATGTTAAACCTTTTGTATGGGCTAAGTCTTATTGTTGTATTCAAAGTATTACATGGTTTGAGATAAAGTCTAGAAAGTCTTCCGCTTTATTTTTAATGAAAAATGATTTTGATTGTAAAGAAAGTTTTAAATTCTGCCTTATTTTCCTATGCTCTTATGTTCAAGAATGCTATGAGGCTTGTATGAGACCCCTTCAGGGTAAAGTACGCCGTTTCACGTCTAGGGGGTAGCCTTGAGTAGTGACATGAAGAGGTTCTGGTTGAGATTTTGGATCGGGAAATTATGAAGCTTAGGAAAAAGGAAGTTACTTCCATAAAGATTCTTTGGTAGAACCAGTTATTTGAGGGTGAAACTTGGGAGGCCGAGGCCGATAAGATATCCCAATACCCTTATCTCTTTCCCTACGACCCTACTCTAGCTTGAGGTATTTAGTTCCTCATATTCCATCCTTATGTCTTCACCATTCTCATATTTCCTCATGTATATATTCTCATGAAAACATGATTTTTTAGAAAATTAGTGAACTTGATCGATTTATCCATGTTTATGTGCATTTGAGTATGAGTTGGATATAAGACTTATGAAATGATGTTTTGGATATGCTTTAGCTTGGAGTCAATTTTTCATCCTTGGATAGGTACATTTATATGTGATTGTATTCATGTTGGGCTATTAGATATTCATCTGACCTTCTTTATGATGTCTTGAGTTCCACTCGAGGATGAATTTTCCTATGGGGGAGATATTGTAACACTTCAGATTTAGAAAAGAAAATTGTTTTGGGTTGATGTCTATGTCTAGATGTCCCATATACGGACCAGAGAAGTTTCTACGGGCCGTAGATGGCACCTGTAGCAAGTGGGAAAATAATTTTTTTCCAAAACAAGTCCCAGCACCCTTTTTGCGGTTTACCAGGATGGTCCGTCATTCCATGTACAAGCTATAGATAGGTCTCATCGGTGATCCCAGACTTAGTGAAAATTTAAAGCTTAAATTTTGTTTCTACGATTGGCATGTACGGTATATACGAAGAACTATGATTCGTACATGGGTTTCATTGAATGTTGGCAAATTAATAGTTTATCACTTTCTACTGTTGACCAGTACAGTTCGTAGAAGGACCTACATATCGTAGGTCCAAATCATAGATGGAGGTCGACAGTTATTTTAAGGGATTTTTAGACTTTTCCCTAATATATTAATGCCTATACTAGGTCGTTTTGATCCTAATACTAAGCCCTATATAAGTTTTCTAAGCCTAGAAACTACCCATTCTAAATTACTTTTCTAAAATTGCAAGTCCCTCCAAGATTACCCCCTAAATCTCTCAAGTCTAAGGAAGAAGAAGAAAAGCTAGGGTTTAACTTCAAGTCTCTTATTCTCCAATCATTGTGGTTTTTTGACATCAAGGTATGATAGTGTTCACCTATGGAGTCCTTTCCTCCAAGGGTTCCAAAATTCTCCAACTTTACAAATTAGAATCTCCAATTGAAGTTAGTGTTTTGTTCAATCTGATGGGACCCTTTCAATTATGATCCAATTGATTATTTTCTATCTTTTCATGCATGAATTGAAGTATTTACAAATTTTTAAGTTGAATTCACATGAACACATGCATGATCCACGATTCTTAGATGATGATCATATAATAAAGCTTATGAAATATCAAAGATGAATTTATGCAGATATACATGTTTCTTTATGAAATTTATATTAAAAATTTACCGTTTCTTTAAGAGTAAAGAATCAATTTTATTGTTGTTTTTTAGAAAACATTTCTCACATACTACTCAAAACATGATTGCGAAAGGGTTTTTTCACAAAAAAATTCATAAGGTTTAAAGATTTTCTCACCTAAGTTTAATCCAGATTAAGGAGCTATTCTAATGAACTCTAGCATGGTTTGACTATTTAATTGTGACTTACCATGGATAGTAAAACAAGTTAAGGTTAATGACTATTCTGTGGATTTACGCTAAGCATCGAGTGGAAAAGAGGTGATTTCCCATGTCCCATAACTATGTGCCGCTATACGTTTTTCTTAGATACACATTAGCTAGTGGATCCACTTTAGCTTAAGTTTATGGTTCTTACCTTGGCAAGTACGTACATCTCTTTTGTGTGATATAGATAGCGGATTCCATGCTATAGCTCAACACGGTCTATGTAAGTTAAATGTAAGCTTCCCACAATAATAAACTAAGGTTACATTCTTATCTCACATGTGTTTTATAAGATGTTTAGCCTGCATTGACCATGATTATGACTTCTATTTTCTAACATGTTATTTTATGATTTAGTGTGGTCATTGCATGTCATATTAAGTCTTTTTTGCATGATTCATAACTCTTATACATTGCTATTATATTTGGTAAATTCCATGTACTATCATATACTTGTGCCTATATTGTTTCACTAATGTAGGGTCTGACGCTCTTATTCTCCATTCTCGTGGCTACTAGATTCATTTGAGCTTTTGAACATTGGTAAGTCCTCATGATTCAAGGGCCAATATTATTTTCTCACTTTCATGTTATTTCTAGCTCTAATTTTGTATGTGATGTATGGGTTATGTCAAATCAGTTCTTTGATGTAATATATGGCTATGAGACATAAGTTTAGAGTTCCACTTTTGTCAAACTCTTTTATGTGAAATGCTACTTTTAAACTCTTGTATTTCTATTACCTTGAATGATGTATGCTAAGTGGCTTATGTAGGGCCTCTCGGGTCCTATACGTCATGTTATGCCTATGGTCTACTTTGGGTCGTGAAAGAAACGGTATTATGCTTTAAAAGGGTCAACTAGGGATACATTTAGTTCAATGGTAGGTTTTAGGTTAAGTAGGTTTCCAAAAATCACAAAGAATTCCTAAGGTCATTTTGCAAACTAGAAGCACTCAAGACCAACATTGAAAGACTAACTTACAAGTTCTATATAACACAAGCATACATGAGAATTTATTCCATAACCCCACCACACATTGCCAGACCATTTTGTAAATATCAAGCTATTCGTATCCTCCCAAAAAAGCCATGATTAGCACTTAAAGTAAAATGTCACCCTATCTATCATTGAGAAACATCGCGCATCCTTTTGAGATATGGTTACTCAGACATCACCACCCACACACCCCACAACATATATTCTCAACCACATGACAATTTACCCTTAAAAACTTATCACTTTATTCATCATTGGAACCGTCATGGGTGGTAGATTTGCACTCATTTGAAGCCTATTTAACTCAACAATTAGTGTCCTCGATACCTAGTTGTGTCCTATTCTAATGATATTTCGATGGTTGGAAGCTATGAAGGGTAAAGGACAAGGAAATGATGAATGTTTGAAAGAATGGCAAAAGACATACAAAGAAGTGTATACTCCATATTGGTGATCACCAAACATGAATTGAAGGGCAGATCACCCAATGGATACAAGCTCGCTCTAGTTGACAGTGCACTGATTTTAATTGAGTTATGAGAAACGGTGACAAACCAAATTCAAAAGGTGAACTAGGAGACCATCACCGAAGTTAACAACACATGGTGAAAAATAAGAGGTTTAAAATGCAAACAAAGGTAGGGATCGGTGATTAGTCGAATGGGAAAGACAAATTTATATTACATCACCAACTGAGTTTCAAACACCTGAAGCCTGGAGCAAGAAAAAGGTAAGCTGAAGTGATTGGTTATTCGTCGAATGAGATCAGTGAGCCCAACTAACATCACAGAATGAGTGGCACATTAAGTTTTGTGCCAAATTTTGGAAAATTATAAATATCCCAAAGGAGAGGGACAAAGGAAGAGCTCAAAAGTTGTGAGAAAGTTATGAACATTTTAGAGATAGAAACACCTCATATTTGGTGAAGAACACTTTTAGTTTTGGGAGATTTCTACTTTTATTCTTGAATTTGATAAATTGAAGTTGAATTCAAGTTGTTTTGCTTGCAATTTCTTAATTTCATGTTACCCACAACTACTTTCATGCAAGGTATAATTTCTTTTCACGTTGTGATGAGTGGCTAAAACCCAATCTCTAGAGGTATGATTATGCGTTTAGGTGTTGATCTAACATAGTGGGTATGCTGAATTGCTTTGTTTTATGGCTTTTGATTATGGATTTGAACTGTTACATCTGCTTAAATTAAGGATTAAGGTTGTCAACTTTATCTTCACTTTGATCTCAAATTGGTGCTCGAAAGAGACCAATATGAGAGGGTAATTAGTTTAATGCTTATAATATAGTTACATCTAATTGTAAAATCAAGATAGTGGATTGAATTGAAAATCATATGAATAAAGCCAAAAAGTGATTTCATGAATTAATGTTATGAGATCAAAAAAAGATTAACATTAATGAAGATTACTCAACCTATCCATGATAAACCTTATTGAGCAATGCAAATATACCCCTAGTGACATCAATTTTCAATTCCCACACTCCTAAAGTTAACTAAATTAGCTAATTTTTGGTTGCTTAAACACTTATTGTAGTTCATGAACTTGAAATCGTGTGATTAAATATTGTGGAATCATCCACCCTTTTGCCTCATTCACTATATTGAAATTAGTTGCATCTTAATCAATAATTAGATCCTAAACTTAACACCACTCCATGTGGAATTCATCCTTTGTTGGATATTTCTATTGACGATGACATCTTACTCTTTTGATTAGTTCTGAAGAGTAATTTGAGAATTTCCAAATATGGCGCCAAAGACGGTGAGTGGCATTTAGGAATTCAATTTGAGAAGTAATTTGCATAATAATCTGTGTGTTGTTGAACAAACTTACGCTTGGTTCTAGTGTTGTGTTCTATTGGTAGGTGAAACAATGATTGCAAATAGTGGCAACGACTCTAGTTTCCAATGACAAGATAAATATGTTAGAAGGTAAGATGAGGTTATTTATCAAACCAACAATAAAGTTTGAGCAATTTGGTTTCCACTTGTGCATAAGGATACCACATTTGTCATAACCGAACCCATTTTTCACTTATCACAATAAGAGGATTATTTGGAGGTTTTGAGCATGAAGATCCTAATGATCACATCCACACGTTTGTAAATGTGTGCAGACTTTTTGCGATTGATGGCATTTCACAAGAGTAAATGTGGTTCAGGTTATTCCCTTTTTTCTAAAAGGGAAGCTACTAGGTGTTTGATTTTGTTGCCAAAGACTTTTATTTCCTCCTGGGAAGAGTTGGTTGAAGATTTCCTTGAAAGGTTCTTTCTTCCTTCTAAAGTGATGAAATTGAGTACTCGCATTAAAATTTTCAAAAGAATGGGTGTAGAGCATGTACTTGAGACTTGGTTACATTTCAACAGGGTGTTACTACAATGCCCTTACCATGGTTTTCTCGAAAAACACTTGTTGAATTATTTCTATCACAATCTTGCCGCAGTGAACAAAGGGTTGGCCGACGATCTTATTCATGGTTGTATTGTCAGACAACCATTTGTGGTGGCTTGAATATTGCTTGATGATATGACGAAGATTAACCAAGCTTGGTAGACAAATGAAGATCATGCATCACTCCCACACTTAGGAAGGGTCAAAATATCAAGAAGAGAAAAATTGGGAACGTGATAAAAACATTGCTAAATTGACTTCTCAACTTGATCTTTTATCTGAGCATGCCATCGGATATGGAAAAAATTCAGTGAATGACATATCCCGGAATATATATGATGAGAGGTCACACGTGTAAAGTTAAATATTGGAGGGTATCATGTCAAGCTATCCAAGGCTTTCCAGAAATCAAAGTTAGACCAAAATTAATGAAGGAAGCTGGCATGAAAGGGTATGTGAAGATTCCAAATATATGTAACCTTTCGATATACATGATTCGGTGAGTACTCAAACTAATGATTTGTTGATAGTTTCTTGACAAAGTAGAGGTGTTCAATATGATTTTACAAGAAATGAAGAGTGATGTTTTAGGTTTGTCCACCACCATAATCTAACATTCATCCTCCATTAAATTCCTCGAAAAAAAGATGGGTTAGTTTGCTGCTCCTGTGTATGCAAATCCCCATGAAAATTTTGTGACCCATGTGAATGTGAATCCAAAGAATGCTATCAAAGTTTCGGCCGTGGTCACTAGAAGCGGAAAGACATTGAAAGAAAGACCGAGGCTTGATAATTTTAATGCTCAAAGCGTGGTGGAGAATGATGAACCACCTAAGGTGATAGGTGTGACACAAACAAAAGAGGTTTAAAGTGAGCCTAAGAAGACTGTGAAGGAAGGTGTTGTTGAAGCCCCATCCACATTGCCTCAAATCAAGATAATTCCTCCTTTTCCTCAAAGATTGATGAAGAAACATGACAATGAAAATTTTCAAAAGTTTGTGGAGATACTGAAAGAATTTAAAGTGAATATCCCTTTGGTGGACGCGTTGACCGAAATGTCAGGTTATGAGAAATATATGAAAGAATTGGTGACAAAGAAGAGGGTAATAGATTCTAAAACAATTAAATACTTCAAAGATGTGGTGCGGTGATCCGGGGGCCTTCACTATTCCATGCACTATTGGTGTGTGCGCTTTCACAAAATCCTTGTATAATCTTGGTGCAAGCATAAATTCGATGTCTTTAATGATATTTACTAATCTTAGGCTTGATGAACCAAAACGGACAAACATGAGGCTCTTGATGGCTGATCATAAAATAAAGAGGTTGGTTGGTGTGGTTTAGGATGTGTCGGTGAAGGTAGACAAATTTATGTTCCTTATTGATTCTGTAAGTCTTGATTGCAAGATTGATATTCATATGCCGCTTATCCTTGGTAAACCATTCTTGACAACATGAAAAGCATTGGTTGATGTGAAAGGTGTCGAGTTGAAGTTCCGAGTTAATGACAAAGTAGTTAGCTTCAATAATCATAAGTATATGAAATATCCTAGTGATATACACGTGGTATCTCATTTGGATCAGATTGATAAAGTTGTGGCAAGTATTGGGAAGGCCGTATATAGTCGGTAATCATGGAAAGTTGTGTTAATTATAATCAAGTCTAAATAAGCAATTATGATGAATTTGTGGCTGCTCTTGTGGGTGTAGGCTCGCATACATCATTTCAAAAGAACTTTGATCTCGACTCCTCTAGTAAGGAAGTACCACCAGCCAAGCATACTATTATTGAACCACAAAAATTAAAATTGAAAGAACTTCCTTCCCATCTCAAATATGATTTCTTTGGTGCCAACAACACACTACTGGTTATTATCTCAAGTGATTTTGAAGAATCGCAAATGGAGTTGTTACTCATAGTGTTAAAAAGGTACATTAGAGCCTTGAGGTGTTCAATTGGCGATATCATGGAAATATCACCATGTGTGTGCACTCTCAAAAGTAATTTGGCTGAAGATTGCAAACAAAGAATTGAGCACTAAAAGTGGTTAAATCTTCTAATGCAAGACGTGATGAACAAAGAGATCATAAAATAGTTAGATGCGAGAGTTATTTTTTCAATTGTGGACAGCCAATGGCTGAATCCTTCCAATGTGTTCCTAAGAAAGGTTGTCTAAGGGTAATCCAAAATGAAAAGGCTGAACTTGTTTCAACTAGGCACGTTACTAGGCGGCATATGTGTATGGAGTATTGGAAGGTAAACTTATGGATTGACAAGGATCAAATGCTTGATAGGCTTGAAGGCAAGGGATGATGTTGATTCCTTGATGGATATTCCAGGTACAACCAATTCTCCATTGCACTAAACGACAGGAGAAAAGGACTTTCACATGCCCTTATGATACATTTGCCTTCATGAAAGTTACCTTTGGTTTGTGCAACACACCAGCTACTTTTCCGTGGTGCATGTTATTAATCTTCGCGAATATGGTTGAGGATTCAGTGGAAGTATTAATGGATGAATTTTTGGTCATCAGAGATTCTTATGAACAGTGATTGAAGAAAATAGAGATGGTGGTTCAAATGTGTGTAAATCAAAATTTGGTTCTTAATTTGGAGATATGCCACTTCATAATGAACGAGGGGATTGTGATTGGACACTAAATTTCATGGAATGGTTTTGAAGTCGATCAAGTTAAAATAAAAGTAATTGAAAAATTAGCTCCCCCAATCTTAGTGAAGGGAGTAAGAAGCTTCCTTGGTCATGCCAGGTTTTATGGGTGGTTCATTATAGACGTCTCCAAGGTTTCTATTCCGTAGTGTAGACTTCTTGAAAAGGAAAGAATATTCAATTTTGATAATGCATGTTTGGAAGCTTTCAAAAGTTTGAAAAAGAAACTTTTCATGGTCCCTACCATCATAGCACCCGATTGGAAACTTCCTTTTGAAATGATGTGCGATGCTAGCGGATAAACACTAGGAGCTATTCTTTGGGCAACAAACAAACAAGTAATTTCATTCCATATACTATGCTAGCAAAACTATGAATTGTTCTTTAAAAAAATTATACCATCACTGAACAAGAATTGTTGGCTGTTGTGTATGGTGTTTGAGAAGTTTAGAGATTACTTATTGGGTATGAAGGTGATTGTGCATACTGATCATGCTACTCTACGGTACCTAATTTCAAAGAAAGTGTAACACCCCATATTCGAGAAAGGAAAATTTTCAAATTTTCAGAAGTTGTAGGTGCCACAGACGGAGGCCACTTACGGACTGTCAGTCGACTTACGGCCCATCAGTCAGCTCCATCGATGGTCCAGTCGTCTTTTAGTTCTGACAGGCAAACGATGACTAACAGGACAGACCGTCAGGCGACTTACGGCCTGTCAATTAGCTCTCTTGATGGGCCAGTCGACTTTTAGTTCTGACAGCCAAACGACGATTGACAGGAAGGACCGTTGTTCGACTTACGGCCTGTCAGTCAGCTCCGTCGATGGGCCAGTCGAGTTTTAGTTTTAGACCCCACATTTTAGCCCTTTGACATCCAAACGACGACTGACAAGATGGACCGTTAGTCGACTTATGGCCCATCAATCAGGTCTATCAATGGGCCAGTCAAGTTTTAGTTTAGGGGTAATAGGGTCTTTTCCTAATTATTTTATCCCTAAACTACTTCGTTTTGGTCAGTTTTAGCCTTTTATTCTAGTTATATTTTACCCTAAACAATTATTCTCTATAATTCACCAAGCTTAGAACAAAAGATGAGAAAGAGACGACTCAAAACCCTTTCAAGAACTTAACAAGTTTTCTTTAGTTCCCACCGCGAAATCGAAAGATTCCTCTGTAAGATTTGTCACCAGATATGTGGGATTTCAATGGTGGATTCCTTTCATCCACTATGTCCCTAGAATTTTGTCAAATTCTTGATTCGCTATATCTTCCTTAGACCTAGGGTAAAACCTTATATGTTAGTTGTCATTTAGCTGTTAGAGTATTCCTAATCAGATTATCATGTTTTCGTCGAATCGTTGCATAGTTATTTGCATGAAACTTAGAACCCTAGTTATGTAGATTCTCTTAGTTCATGAATTAGACATGCTAGGTCAGTTAAACAGATATACCTGCTCTAGTTTCAAATGTCACATTATTAATATATAATTGTTACATTCTCAGATTTGCATGTCAGTATTTTGAGCTATTTAGTATTTCACTATTTCAGTGATAATGTATTATATATATATTCAGTTGGGAGTAGGCTTAGCACCGAGTGGACTAGCGTTTCAGCGTCCCCTCATAATCCTAGAACTACGTGCCCCCATAGGTTAAGTCCCCTCTGTGGGCATCAGTTTTAGTGATCACCCTAGTCATTCCTTTATACCCCTGGCAAGGTATATAGGGTCCTTCGATGGATTGTATACATAGGACACCACAGTTAGCTCACGTGGTGGTTATGTCGGTTACTAGTAGTTCCCACAGTCAGACTCTAGTGTATTTGACCAGGTTTTATACTTTAGTATTTAGTCTCAGCATGTTATCTACTTGGTCATTGCATTCAGTTCAGTTTCTTTGAGTATATTTCAGTATTTCCATCATGCTCAAATTATGTCATTGCTCAGTTATGCTTGTTCAACTTACATGTTTTGTTCAGCTTTTATCCTATCCAGCATGCTCAGTACCTTATAAGTATTGACACATACTCTGCGCAACATCTTTTCATAGTATTGGTTCAGGTTTTCAACATTCAGATCACTTGTAGATCGGTTCCCGATTCACATTCAGCAACTTCAGTGGTGAGTCCCCATACTTCGAGGGCAATAGATATGTTTTTAGATTAAATCTTTCATTTCAGTTTCAGTTTTGCTAGGGTTACCTGGGACATGTCCCAGCAACTCTAGTCAGTTAGAGGCTTTTTCAGACGTAGTTTATATTTAACGTTAGTTTTTGAGTGATTGTTCAGTAACACTAAACTCTTAGAATTATATATATATTCAAACCAGTATTAGGTACTCCCCATCATTTAGTTATTTTATGATTTAGCTTCCACATTAGTTATCCTTTCGTAAATATGTTCAGTTTGCTTAGGATATGCCATCTCAGGGTTAGCTTGGGGTCATTCATGATCCTAGGTCCCATGTTTACTTAAAGGATGTAGCCTCAAGGTGTGACAAACTTGGTATCAGAGCATTAGGTGCAACAATCCTTTGATATCTTAAAACCGCACTAAGTAGAGTCTCTTTCATGGGTATGAAGTGCACCACATCTAATGAGAGGGAGGCTACAAAATGTTTTAGGAAAACTTCACTTTCTTTACTTCTCTTATAATGAATAAGTTATGATCCAACTTCTCATTTCTAATTCGATGTTATCCTTTTCAGATCATGCCTGCTCGTAGAGATTACCCATGGAATGTCAATGAATGCATTGCTAATGCAATTCCTCTAGTCCCAAACCATGAGGTTTCAAATGCAGAATTTTGGAATGCGATACAGCTTTTGGCTCAGAGTATGACTAATTAGAACAATCAACAGGTCCTAGTTCCTACTAATAGTAATGGTGGATCAGTGGCGGCTGGAGTCCGAGATTTTGTTAGGATTAATCTGAGAGAGTTTTTAGGGTTGCAGGTTGGTGAGGACCCACAAAACTTTATTAATGAGGTTATGGAGTTATGCAAGTGCCTGATAATGATAGGGTAGAGTTGGCATCCTACCAGCTTAAGGATGTGGCTCACATTTGGTTTACTCAATGGAAAGAAAACAGGAGTGTGGATGCAACTCCTGTGACCTGGGATTGTTTTACAGGAGCTTTTCTGGACAGGTTCTTCCCAATAGGGTTGAGGGAGTCTAAGGAACAAGAGTTTATGAATTTGATGCAAGGTTCCATGTCAGTCCAACAGTATGGGCTGAAGTTCACCAAACTCTCTAGATATGCTCCACATATGGTTACCGATCCAAGGGCACAAATATGTAAGTTTCTATTTGGGGTATCCGACTTAGTGAAGATAGAGTGCAGGAATGCTATGTTGTTAGAGGATATTAATATCACTATGCTCATCATTCATGCTCAACAGGTTGAGGGAGATAAGCTTAGGGAAATAGCTAAGACCAACAAAAAAGCTAGAACAGTGAACTATGAGTACTCTCAGTAGAAATCGGGTAGTGTAAACCACTCACAGTTTCGACAGGATCAAAATAGTAGGGCACCAAGCTCTAAGTCTCAGGGAAGTGTTTCAGGAAATAGGAGCAACCCAACTTGTCTAAAGTGTGGTAAGAACTATCTGGGCAAGTGTCTTCCAGGCAAGGAAGGATACTTTGGGTGTGGTTGGTCACAGGGTGAAGGATTGCCCTTCTGCCAAACAGGGGCAAGAATGTAACAATAGTAGGGATCAGTCTACAGTTGCAGCAACATTAACAGGTCGCCCAAATCTGCAAGGTGTGTCATCTAGTATAGGTGGCGGTTAGCGCTAGGGTAGGTTCTATGCTCTCCAGGCTCACCAGGACCAGGAAGATTCTCCTAATATGGTCACTAGTAAGTTACGAGTCTTTCTTTTACATGTTTATCCATTGTTAGATCCATGGACTACTCTTTCTTTTGTAACTCCCTATATAGCTGTAAACTTCGGTGTCAGTCCACAAACTCTTTCATAACCCTTCTCAGTCTCTACCCCAGTTGGTGACCCAGTTAAAGCTAGACGGGTAAACATAAATTTCCCTATCACGGTCTCTTAGAAAGTCTCCTCAGCAGATCTTATAGAGTTATAAATGGTAGACTTTGATATCATTCTAGGTATAGATTTGTTACATTCCTGTTATGCTTCACTTGATAGTAGAATTAGGATCGTTCAATTTAAGTTTCCAAACGAGCCAGTATTAGAATCGAAGGGTAGTAGATTAGTGCCTATAGGTCGATTTATCCCTTACCTTAAGGACAGAAAGATGATCTCTAAAGGGTAGTGTAACTCATGTTAAGGAGAAAGGGAAGGAATTAGCAAAAGATTTTCATCGGCTTACTCGTTTAGGAGTTAGTCTCACGGACACATAAAATGGTGGAGTGACTGTCCAGAATAGATCAGCATCCTCATTGGTAATAGATGTTAAGGAAAAACAAGATAGCGATCCTATACTGCTTCAGTTTGAAGGTGCTAACCAGCAGAAAGCAGAGGTTTTCTCCCAAGGGGGAGATGGTCGCTTATGTGTTCCTAAGGTGGATGAGTAGGTGAAGCAGGCTTGATTGCTCCATATTCAGTTCATGAAGCTATGTAAAAAGTTTAGCTCATCAAAGAAAGACTTAGGATAGCCCAGAGTCATCAGAAGTCCTATTCCTATGTAAGGAGAAGGGAGTTAGAGTTTGAGATTGATGATTGGGTTTTCCAAAAAGTGTCTCCTACGAAGGGAGTGATGAGATTTGGCTAGAAAGCAAAGTTCAGTCCTATATATGTAGGTCCTTATAGAATCTTGAAAAGGGTTGGGAAAGTGGCTTATAAGTTAGAGTTTCTAGTAGAACTAGTAGCAGTCCATCCATTCTTTCACATTTCCTTTTTGAAAAAGTGTGTGGGTGATCCAGCATATATAGTACCATTAGAAAGTGTGACTGTGAAGGATAGTCTCACTTATGATGAGGTGCTAGTTGAAAATCTTAATCGTCAAGTTCGTAGGTTGAGAAACAAAAAAGTCGCTTCAGTTAAGGTTTTGTGGAGGAGTCAGTCTATAGAGGGAGCTACTTCGGAAGCAGAAGCAGCCATAAAGGCCAAGTATCCTCTTCTATTTCCTTTCGATTCCATTTCATCTTCAGGTAATAGTTTCCTCTCAAGTATTACAGTTTACTCGTGCGTAAATTCAGTCTTAGTACCTTGTTCCTTCAGTTGTTCTTGTATTTTCAGCATATTTGCATGTTCTTGGAACTCAATTTAGTCAGATATCGATTTCTACTACTTAGTAGTAGGGATTGAACCTCCTTCCCTCCATACCCAGCTAGTTTAGTCTTTCCTCGAATGATCCCAAGGGGGAGATATTGTAACACCCTAGATTCAAGAAAGAAAAATTTCAGATTTTCATAAGTTGTAAGTGCTACCGACGGAGGCCACCTACGAACCATCAATTAGCTCCGTCGATGGGCCAGTCAACTTTAACTTTTGATAGACAAACAACGACTGACAGAATGGACCGTTAGTCGACTTATGGCCCCTCAGTCAGCTTCGTCGATAGTTCTATTGACTTTTAGTTCTGACAACCAAACAACGACTGACAGGACGAACTGTCAGTCGACTTATGGCCCGTCAGTCAGCTCTGTCGATGGGCCAGACGACTTTTAGTTTAGGGGTAACAGGGTCTTTACCTAATTATTTTATCCCTAAACTGCTTCATTTTTGTCTATTTTATCCAATTATTCTAGTCAGATTTTACCCTAAACAATTATTCTCTAGAATTCACCAAGCTTAGAACAAAAGAGGAGAAAGAAGCGACTCAAAACCCTTCCAATAATGCAACAAGTTTTCATCAGTTCCAACCCCAAAATTGAAAGATTTCTCTGAGAGATTTGTCACCAAGTATGTTGGATTTCACTGGTGGATTCCTTTCATCCACTAGGTCCCTAGAATTCAGTCAGATTCTTGATTCACTATATCTTGCTTAGACCTAGGGTTTCTAAAACCTTAGATATTTGTTGTGATTTAGCTGCTAGAGTATTCCTAATAATATTATCATGTTTCCATGGAATCATTGCTTAGTTCTTTGCATGAAACTCAGAATCCTAGTAGTGTAGATTCTCTTAGTTCATGAATTACACATGCTAGGTTAGTTAAACAGATATACATGCTCTAGTTTCGAATGTCACATTATCAATATATAATTTTTACATTCTCAGATTTGCATGTCAGTATTTTGAGCTATTTAGTATTTCAGTATTTTAGTTATAATGTATCATATATATATTCAGTTGCGAGTAGGCTTAGCACCGAGTGGACTAGGGTTTCAGCGTACCCTAATAGTCCCAGAACTATGTGCCCCTGTAGGTTAAGTCTCCTCTGTGGGCATCAGTTTTAGTGATCACGCCAGTCATGCCTTTATACCCCTGGCAAGGTATATAGGGCCCTTCGATGGGTTGTATACATTGGACACCACGGTTAGCTCACCCCAGGCATGCCTTTATACCCCTGGCAAGGTATATAGGGCCCTTCGATGGGTTGTATACATTGGACACCACGGTTAGCTCACGTGGTGGTTATGTCGGTTACTAGTAGCTCCAATAGTCAAACTCTAGTGTGTTTGACGAGGTTTTCAGTTATACTTCAGTATTTAGTTTCAGCATGTTATGTACTTGGTCATTGTATTCAGTTAAGTTCTTTTTCAGTATATTTCAGTATTTCCATTAAATTTAGATTATGTCTTAGTTATGCTTGTTCAACTTATATGTTTTGTTCAGCTTTTATCATATCATGCATGCTCAGTACCTTCCAAGTACTGATGCATACTCTACGCTACATCCTTTCATGATGTAGGTTCAGATTCTCAGCATTTAGATCACGAGTAGATATGTTCTTGATCCACATTCACCATTTCCAGTGGTGAGTCCTCATACTTCAAGGGCAATAGACATGTTTTCAGATTTAGTTGTTCATTTCAGTTTTGCTTGGTTTAGCTGGGGACATTTTCCAGCAACTCTAGTCAGTTAGAGGCTTTTTCACACATAGTTTAGATTCAGCGTTAGTTTTTGAGTGATTGTTCAGTATCACTAAAATCTTAGAATTTTATATATATTCAGACCAGTATTGGGTATTCCCCATCATTCAGTTATTTCATGATTTAGCTTCCGCATTAGTTATCTTTTCATAGATATGTTCAGTTTGCTTATGATATGCCAGCTCAGGGTTAGCTTGGGGTCATTCGTGATCCTAGGTCCCATGTTTACATCTAGGGGGTTGCCTCAGGGCGTGACAGAAAGAGATAAAACAAAGTTGATTTGATGGGTTCTCCTTTTTCAAAAATTTTAATTTGAAGTGAAAGATGGAAAGGGGTGTGAAAACCAAGTTGTTAACCACCTTTCAAGGATTGAAGCGGATACTAAAGTAGCAGAGGGATGTTATATTGATGATGCTTTCCCTGATGAATCAATAATGATTATTTCTGAAACCTTTGTCCTTTGGTATGATGACTATGCAAACTTCATTGTATGTGGGTTGTTGCCAGATTATTTGATAAGCCATCAGAGAGGAACTTTTTATGTGAAAAAGTATATAAGGGATGAACCTTTATTCTTTATAGAGTGTGCTGATAATATTATCCGATGTTGTGTGCCTGAAGTGGAGTTGCAAGAAATACTAGAAGCATGCCATGCTTAGTCGGCAAGTGGACATCATGGCAGCATCTGTATAACCTCCAAAGTGTTACAATATGGCTACTATTATTACACTATATTTAGAGATGTCCATGCCTTTTGCAAATTTTGTGTTCAATGTCTAATGCAAGGGAGTATCTTTAGGAGGCATGAATTACTGATGTCACAAATTCCTGAAATTGAGTTATTTGATGTTTGGAGAATTGATTTCATGGGCCCTTTCCCTATCTCCTTTGGGAATAAAAATACACCTTACTTGTAGTCGATTATGTGTCCAAGTAGTTCGAGGCAATAGCTTTATCCAATAATGAGGGAGAAGCATCACCACATTTTTTAAGAAACAAATTTTCACAAGGTTTAGAACTCCAAGGGCCATCATAAGTGATGGAGGCTTGAATTTCTTCAATCATCAATTTGAGACACTTCTATCTAAGTATGTGTTTAAACACAAAGTCACCACAGTGTACCATCTGCAATCTACTATACAAATTGAGGTTTCCAATCGAGAGATAAAGAGCATCCAAGCCAGAATGGTAAATGTCTACCGAATTGATTGGTTTAAAAATCATAATGATGCATTTTAGGCCTTTCACACAATGATCAATTCTCTTATTGGCATGTCTTTATACAAATTGTTATTTTAGAAGGCTTGTCATCTTTCGGTTGAGTTAGAGTACAAAGCCTTATGGTCATTGAGGAGTATGAATTTGAATTGGGTAGTGGCAACTAAAAATCAGTTGACCTTGGATAAATTTGAATTACAACCATCTAAGAGCTTTGCACTAAAGAAATAGAAAGTCAAATGGTGGCATGATGCCAAAATTAGACATCGGGTGTTTAGAGTCGGTGATCTTGTCCTTATTTTCAACTCTTGGTTAAAACTCTTTCCAGGTAAACAAAAGTCGAAGTGATGTGATCTGTACACGAATCACCAAAGTTTATGGGAATGGGAAAATTTAAATTAGAGATGATAAGGGGGTCACATTCAAATTTAAAATCTAAGTTTGAGTTCCCAAATGAAAAGAAATGAAAAAAAAAACTTGAGAAGTGGTGAATATGACTGCAACAATGATTCGAAAAGGTGAAGTTATTGAACCAAATTGGCGTTAACCCTCTGGCCCATTATAAGCCTGAAAGACCCTTGAGATCTGGCATAAATGAGGTTGTGTAATTATTGGAAAATATGGGCAAACCTATGGGAAGAAGCTTGCATGTATTTCTATTTTAAGAGAGTGAGATTTGTCCTGGTTCCTTACTTTTTATTGATTTGCTATGTCAAAGCATAGAATGGTTCATGATGTGAGAGAACTTTGATGCAGTTGTTGAAACATGATCTTGCATTAGAAAAGCTATAGCGAGTTTGAGTTTGATTTGATACTGGCTAGTCATCATTTGAATTTTTTTTATCATAATTAAGTGTAGCTTGTTTTTTAGAGTCGTATTGTAATGGAACTTTCATGATAGCTCTCATTGAGAACTATTTTAGACACCCTTGTTGAATTACTTGTGTTTTTTATTTACTTGAGAACAAACAAAAGTTTAAGTTGAGGGTATTGATGAGTGATAGATTTACACTCATTTGAGGCCTATTTAGTTCAACAAGTAGTGTCCTCAATGCCTTGTTATGTCCTATTCTAATGATATTTTGATGATTTATAGCTATGAAGGCTAAAGGACAAGACAAGGATGAATGTTTCGAAGAATGGCCAAAATCATAAAAAGAAATGTGAACTTCACATTGGTGATCACCAAACATGAAGTGCAGATCACCCAATAGGTACAAGCTCACCTAAGTTGACAGTGAACTGATTGAATTAATTGAGGCAGGTCGTTGAACTCATAGTGAAATGGCAACACGCAAATTCAAAAGGAAAACAAGCAGTCCATCGCCGAAGTTGACAGTACGTGGTAAAAAATTGGAGGCTTAGAAGGTGAACTAAGGTGGTGATCAGCAATTCACCAAATGGGAAAGGTAGATTCAAACGAGATCACCGACTAAGGTTCAAACACCTAAAGCCTGAAGTAAGAAAAAGGCGAGTTGAAGCATGATTGGAAATCCACCGAATGAGCTCGGCGAGCCCGACTAATGTCACCGATGAGTCGTACATTGAGTTTTGGGACAAATTTGGGAAACTATAAATATCCCAAAGGAGAGAAAAAAGGAGAGTTTAAAAATTATGAGAATGTTTTGAATATGTTAGATAGAGAAACACCTCATATTTGGTGAAGAAAACTTTTAGTTTTTTGTATTTTCAACTTTTAATCTTGAATTTGATAAATTGAAGTTGAATTCAAGGTGGGTTTGCATGCAACTGATTAATTTCATGTTACCAGTGGCTGCTTTCAAGCAAGGTATAATATCTTTGCATTTTGTAATGGATAGCTAAACCCCCAATTTGTAGGGGATTATGGGGTTGGGTGTTGATATAACTTAGTGGGTACGTTGACTTGGTCTTTTTTATGCCTTTTGATTATGGATTTGAATTGTTACCATATGCTTAAATTAGGATTTAAGGTGAACAACTTGATTTTAGCTTAGATCACAAACTGGTGGTCGATAGATGCCAATATGCATGGGTTTATAATTTAGTTACATTTAATTGTAAAATCAAGGTAGTGGGTTCGTTTAAAAATCACAAAAATTAGATCGAATAGAGATTTTATGAACTAGTGTTATGATATCAAATGAGCTCGGCAAGCCCGACTGACGTCGCCGAATGAGTCGTGCATTGAGTTTTGGGACAATCTTTTGGAAACTATAAAGCACAAATGAGACAAACAAAAGGATAGTTCGAAAATTATGAGAAAGTTGTGACTATTTTAGAGAGAGAAACACCTCCTATTTCATGAAGAAAATCTTTAATTTTTGGGGTTAATAACTTTATTCTTGAATTTGATAAGTTGAAAATATATTCAAAGTGGGTTCGCATGCAATTGATTAATTTCATGTTACCCAAGGCTTCTTTAATGCAATATAATTTCTTTGCACTTTATGATGGGTGGCTAAAACCCCAATCTCTAGGGGAGTGATTATGCGGTTGGGTGTTGAAAAAAAATTAACATTATTGAAGATGACCCAGCCTATCCATGATTAATTAGCCTTATTGAACAATGAAATTTTATGCCTAGTGATATCAATGTACAATCCCCACACCCCTAGAGTTAACTCAATCAGTTAATTTTCTGTTGCTTAATATTTGTTGTACTTTGCGAACTTTAAATGATGTGATTAAATTTGGTGGAATCATCTACCCTTTTGCCTCATTCACTAAATTGAAATTCGTTGCATCTTGTTTAACTAGTTGGATTCTTACCCTCACACCACTCCTTGTGGGATTCGACCCTGACACTTTGTTTGGTATTTTTATGGACGACGACTGCTTACTCTTTTCATTAGCTTTGAAATGTAATTTGAGTGTTATCACACTGCCACTCAACATCATCATTAAATAAAATAACAATCTAACAAATGAAAGTAACAACTAAAAAAGAAACTAAAAACAAGACTAACTAATCCAACATATCAATAATCACATACGAGTCCAATTATGGCACATTATCAAGCAAATATTCAAAATATAATAAATCAACTCAAATGCCACCAACCCATACTTAAGGAAATGTAGGGTCCTTAATGCAAAAGAATAAAAGAAAGACTGAAATATAAAAGGTGAAGTCTGAATTAGAATAGCAAACTCTGGGACATGGAGAACATCTAGGTGGGGTAAAATGTCTCATCTTCGGCATCATCATCACCCTCTATGTTAGATAGTAAGGAGTACTCCGTATTTTCATCCATGTTAGCAGTGGGAATCTTCTTTTTTGGTAGGCTCAATTTAAAATTTCTTTGATGCTACACTACATCTTCACCATGAATTTTCCCTTCTTCTTGTTCTTTTCTATCTCTTGTATGAAATCTTGCTGGAGAGTAGCATATGTCTTGGCTAAATTGACACAATCCTTTTCAAGCATATCCAATGAAGCTTCCAATATGGTGATGGGCTCGCCTTGTTTCTTTTGATTGTCCAGATATCCTTTCATCTCCATTTGGTGAAATGCTCCACATGTGATGGACCACTAGGAAAATGATATACCACCTCTTGGATGGTATCTAACTTTTAGAAAATGCTCCAAAATATCTTTCAGGCTTTGGATTGTGGGAAGAAGTTCCTTGTTCCACATTTATGTCAAACTTCCTCTTTTTGCTTTTCAGTGGACCACCTTCACCTTTAACTTTTAACAGATGGTATGGATTTTCTAGTTGGAGAAAATAAGGTGACCATCAAAGAAGGAAACATCAAAGTCAGGCTATCTTTGTACAAAAACTCCTTAAATTAACTATGTAGTGACCATCATTCACGTAAATGCCTTAAGTAAGACAAACAATCATCTTAGCTAAGAGTAGTGCCGGCAAAATGATCCCATATTTTGGAAACCCGTCCAACCCGCCCATATTTAATGGGTTGGGTAAGTGACTTTTTACAGGGGTAAATATGGGTTGATACCCATATTCAACCCATAAAAATATGGGTAATATGAGTAAAATATGGATTAGCCAAATGAGTTGAGCTTTTAACTTTTATTCACTCAAAATTTATGATATTACCAAATATATTGTAACTTCTCTTTGTTTTATGTTCTTCTATAAAACTAATTATTTTTCTCTATAATTGAAAATGTAAAGTCTTGACCCTCCAAAAATATCTATTTTAAATGTACATTTCTTTTGATAATTCTAAATATATTTATTTTATTTGTTTAATTTTATATTGGATAATAAATAATAGTGTAAAATAAGCAAATCATGCACTAGTATTGACATTGCTTAAAGTGCATTAAGCTTGTTTGATGGTGTGTTTGCTATGAAGGAAAACATTTTCACCCCTACCCTCGATCCCCCCCATCCCGCCGGATCCACCCCTTACTAGCTCTTTCACGCCCCGAGCTACCCCCGAGACGCAGACATAGGACCTAGGACAACAAGTGATTCCAAGCTAACCCTGCTGGCATGACGTGAGCAAACTAAAGGAAATAAACTGATAAATAACTGTTGCGGAAACTAAATCATGAAAATGGAAATGATGGGGAATACCCATATACTAATCTGAATAATGATAACTGAGAGTTTAATACAAAAGAGAAATATAACTCTAAGACTAAAGCTGAAACTAACTATGTCTTAAATAAACCTCTAAACTAACTAGAAATGGTGGGACATTCCTCAACTAGATATATCAAAACTGAAACTAAAGACTAAAATGATAAAGGTAAACATATCACTAGTCCTCGAAGAATGAGGACTCACCACAGATGTTGCTGAACTAAACATCGGGAACCAATCTAAGCGTGATCTGACTGTTGGGGACCTGAACCTACATCACGAGAAGATGTAGCGCAATATATGCGTCAGTACTTGAAAGGTACTGAGCATGCAGGATAGAATAAAGTTGAAATAACATATAACTAAACAAAGCAAATAAGCAATGATATAATCTTAACATGATATAGATGTTGAATACTGAATTATCTGAATGCAAAGACCAAGCTCATAACATGTTGAAACTGAAATACTAATTGTACTAAAATGGTCACTGCAATAGACTCTACTGAACTGTGGGAGTTACTAATAACCAATAATAAAACCTAATGAGCTAAATGTGGAGTCCGATGTATATGCCCCATCAAGAGGACCCAAATACCTGGCTAAAGGTATAGAGGCATGCTAGCGTGATCACTAAAATGATGCCCACAAAAGGGACTTACAACATATGTGGCTAGTAGTTCTGGGACTATTTGAGTACGTTGAACCCTAATCCAACTCGATATTACACTACTCCCAATAGATTAAATGATTAACATATTATGACTGAAGCTCTATAATACTCTGGATAGCTCAAACTGACATGCAAACTGAGAATGTGCAATAATATAATGATAATGACACATTAAAAAACAGAGGCATGTGTATCTGAAATAACTGAAATATCTAACCTAGCATGTGTAATTCATGAACTAGCGCACTACATAGCTAGGGTTCTGAAATTATGAAGGAAACTATACTAAAACATGCTAAATGCCATGATAAACTGATTTGGAACATGTAATTAACTAATTCATAATAATCCACTAAACTTCTAGAAACACTTGGTTTGATCATGATAAGGGAATCAAGAATCTGACTGAAATCTAGGGACCTAATGGGTGAAAGGAACCCACTAGTGAAACCCCACATACCTAGTGACGAAATTCACGAAGAAATCCTTTGATTTCGAGGCTGGAACTGAAGAAAACTGATTGCATTCTTGGAGGGGTTTGAGTCGCCTGTTTCTTCTCTTTTTGCTCTAGTTTGGATGATCTTAGGTGAAGAAAGGTTTTGGTTATGTTCTAACTAGGTTATTAGGCTTAATCTAAGTAAAACGACGTAGTTTAGGGGCTAAACAACGTAGTTTAGGTGCCCAACACACAAGGGAAAGAACCAAAATGACCCTAACTTAATTCTTTCGAAGGCCACCCATGGAGGGACCTACAGTCCGTGGGTTGATGACATGACCCAAAAAGTTCTTAAAAATGTGCTTCGAAAGTTACCGGAAACTTGTTTAGCTATAAAAAAAAATCCATTTCATTTTTCGGAAATCCGACTTCATATTCTTGTTTAGGGGGTCAAATTGAGTGGGCAATGGGTCTAACCCAAATTTTAGAGCAACCGTATCAAAATCCAAAATTTCCAAGTGAAGCATTTTTCGAGGGTCTACTTTGGAGGGTTATGTCCTAGCACACAAATAATTGGGTGGCCCATAACATATCCATGGAAAGCCCTTTGAGTTAGCTACCTAACGCACTTCGTTTCACCTCATTTGAAGTTCGGACGAAGAAGTTATGCCCATTTTCGTAAAATCTGTCCGGCAGGAAATGCAATTTCCAGTGAGTGTTTTTACTGTTCACCCGCCTCATTTTTTTTCTAAGTGTTGGACCATTTTTTTTCCAAAGGGCATATGTTATTTCCTATATACCATTAGTT
>JAJOOR010021206.1:0-28913 GCA_036250505.1 Solanum acaule | reverse complement strand
TCAAAGGGATTTCCATGGATATGTTATTGGCCACCCAATAATTTGTGTGCTAGGAGATATGACCCTCCAAAGTAGACCCTCGAAAAAGGCTTCACTTGGAAATTTCGGATTTTGATACAGTTGCTCTAAAATTTGGGTTAAACCCATTTACCACTCAATTTGAACCCCTAAACAAGAATATGAAGTCGGATTTTCGAAAAATAAAATGGATTTTTTTTTATTTTTATATATAGCTAAACAAGTTTCCGGTAACTTCCGAAGCACATTTTTAAGAACTTTTTGGGTCATTTCAGAGCGATGGTGCCCTTGATGGTCCATATAGGTGGTCGTGAAGACCACTTGGACGCATGGGAGGCAAGGCTTCAAAGCCTAGTCATTGCCTCAAGGACCACGACCATCACCACGACTCGTGGTCTTGACCACGGATCGTGGGAGGTCTCGTGGTCATTCCTTAGGCCCTTGAGGGCTTGGCATGTTGAGGAAGGGTACTGCCTAAGGGACCACGGGAACCACCACGAGCCATGGTCCCCTTCACGACCCGTCCAAGTGGGCGTGGTCCCTGACAGGGTTGCCTAAATTGAGGGCTTTTGAGTAATTTCATTTTAATTAATTATTAAGTGGGGTTGTTTTTAATTGTTTTATATCACTAGTATATATAGTTTTAAGTCTTGAAACACTTCATTTACTCCTTTATTCTCCAAAACTCAAATCAAATCAAAAGAGTTCCTCCTTTCAAAAATTCTCTCTCTAGAAGTTCCCAAAGAAGAAGAAGTGGGAGCTAGGGTTTGTGGATTCAAGGTGTTCTTCCTCAAATTTCTTGGGGATTCACAATCAAGGTATGGTGATCCTTCATCTAGGGGTAGCTTTCACCCCTAGAGTCTATTCAAAGTTAGATTTCAAAGTTTTCAAGTTTCTCAAAAACCTAGGGTTTTACTCTAACTCATGGGTTCCTTCTTCAAACATTTTAAAATGGTTATTAATGACAAATTATGATTGAATTAGTGTTTTATTGATGATTTATGATGAAAATACTCTAAGAACCCATGAATTCTCTCAATTTCCTAAATTGTGCCTTTATGAAGTGGGTTTGTTGATTATGGAAGCATGTGATTAGAATATGTCTAAATTGCTCTAGTATATTGAATTGTATCATTATCCATGCCTTAATTGTAGTAAATTGTTGGTGTGTTGGTGATTTGAGATTCATGGCGTTGAATGGCATAGTATGAGGAATTGAGTATTATCATGATGTCTTGTATATGAATGTGAACCTAATGAAGGTAATACGATCATGTATTGAATGCAATTGTGTTATTATTGAAAGGCTATTTCTCAATTTGACACTCATGAATGTGATGATAGAATGTGAAGGGTTTCTATAATGTGAAGTCATACCTTGAATGTTGTATCTTGAATTGGTAGGCTTAGGCATCCTTTTCTTGTATATTGAATGTGTCTTGACTTGATGAACATGAATCGATAGGCCAATGGCATTCCTTTCATAAATGAATGACGAAGTATTCTAGGGTATGTCTTGAACCGGTAGACCTAGTATTGGTATCCCTTCATGATGAGTGTAGAAACTAATGTGATGATAAACCTTAAATCGGTAGACCTAGTGTTGGTAGCCCTTTCATATGTGAAATGATGAACCTTGTATCGGTACACCCAATGTTGATGGCATCCTTTCTTGGAAAGTCAATGAGCTATCCTTAATGTACCTTGAATCGGTAGACCTAGTGTTGGTGGTCCTTTCATGTGTAATGTACTTTGGGTCGGTAGGCCTAATGTTGGTGGCCCTCTCAAGTACAATAATGTTAATGAAAATGAAACACTCTATGGGAATGGAGGCTAAGCACCGAGTGGATATGGTAAGATGGAAACTCTCCCAATGTTAGGCTAAGGTTCCAATTAACATCTTCCTATCCCATAACTATGTGCCCACATATGATATTAGCTAGTAGGTTTCTACCTAAGCTAAAATGTTACCGGTCTTACCTTAGGCAAGTAGACCACCTCTTTACGGTGTGGGGATATTTGACACCGGATTCCATGGTTTGCTCTCATGGTCTATGTCGGTTAATGCCTATTACCATCATGTGAGATGTGCACTATGATTTCTTGAGAAGTTCTATGAAGTGTGGGTGGTAGTATGGGATGCCATCCATGCATTGCACGAGTAGGCTTTGAGAGGGTCATAATGAGTTCTTTAATGTCTTAATGACTAATGAATGAAAGTGCTCTTAATGAAGCCAATGAAGAATGTTGACTTGAATCTCTAAGTAATGATGCATGCTATACTTGGGTTGTATTATGAGTTACTTTCCTTGTCATGACTTGTGAAGTGTTTATCTCTCTTATGTATGGGTATTGTGTAAGGATGGAAAGGATGAATGGTAAGTTCAATTTTGGTGGCCTTGATGTGGTACTTAGTATGGATGGTGGTATGGGACACTATTTATACATTGCACATACTATAGCTTGGGGTTGCTTGAGGTGAAAGCTTAATGTGAAGAAATGTCTTATATTGTTGATTATGTTCTAATGTGAAGAAATGACTTGTATGTTGGTTATGTTTGTATATTATGCCTCTTATACTTATGTTCATGAAGCTTTCTCAAATTGGCATAAAAGCATGACTTTCAAATAAAATGTCCGTTTTAAGCATGATTTTGCATGGTCATCATATTTAGTACATTTTTGGGTGCTAACCCATATTTCTCTTATTTTACTAGAAGTGTAGGTTCCGGCAAGTGAGTTGCTATCCCTCTAGTTCAAGTGCTTGGATTGAGTTCTTCCAAGGCGATTGGTATGTCCTCATACATTCGAGGACACATGCTTTAGATGTTTCTTTCTTTCATGTAATAGACATTTGTTAGACTTTCGATTGTAAAGGGTCGTGTCCCTACTTTTGTTTTCAAGATATTGTTTTAGATGGCCATGTGAGACAATAGACTTTCGCTGTTTTAAATGAGTATTTTTGATTTTATGGATTTAAATAAGTTTTAATTCTGTACCATTATCCTTATATTGAATTTTATGAATGCTATGAGGCTTGTATGAGACTTTCGGAGTCTTGTACACCGTGTCGCTTCCGGGGTATAGGCTCGGGTCATGACATTACTATTAACCGACAATAGCATAACACACGAGAGTAGAGACATGAAAGGGATTATAAAGGGTTTCAGTATCAACATTAAATCTCACGGCCACATAAGGAGTAACAAACGATAAGGTAGCACCCATATCAAGTAATGCATAAACATCAAGATGAAAGACTTTCAACATACCGGTCACCACATCCAAAGAACCCTTACGATACTGTCGATTTTGAAAAGCATACAACTTATTTTGATTTGGAGCATCGGAATCGGAACCACTAGGTTGAACTTGCCTACCATTCCATCCCTTAGTAGAAAGAAATGGGAAACATCTCATCTTTTGACCACCCTTTCCACACTTAAAGCAACTATCCGTACTGCCCAAACACTTGCCATCATGTTTCTTACCACACTTAGTGCAAACGGAGGTAGAAGATCTATTGCCACCATTTCCTCCTTGAGGCTTAGGGTTAGAAACCCTATCTTTGTTGAATTTAGGAGCTGGAGAATTTGAGGAACATTTACCGGAAAACTTTTTCTGGAATTGAGGATACCTTTGTCCACCAAACTTAGAATGAGAAGAGTCACCTTTATCGGTCCTTGCCTTCTTGGACTCGTTTTCCCTTTGCTTAAGCTTCTCCTCTTTAATTTATTGTTCATGTATCGTTAAACGATAAATATCCATCTCCTTTCTCAACATGGCGGTACAACATTCTTTGACAACCAAGTCGGAACCACCTGACACAAACTTACTCATCCTTGCCCTAGAATTGACAACCATAGTCTGAGCATACTTAGCCAGTTGAGTGAACTTCAAAGCATACTCTTTCACAATTATATTGCCTTGTTGGAGGTTAGTGAATTAAAGAACTTTCACTTCTCTTATTTCAAGAGGAAAGAAATGATCAAGAAAAGCTCCCTTATATTTCTCCCAATCAAGAGGACCCACATCAAACCCCTTTCAGTGTTCCATTGTTCGAACCATACTTGAACAACATTCTTGAGTTTATAAGCAGCCAATTCTGCCTTCTAAACTATAGACAATCCCATAATACGTACTATCTTGTAAATCTCATCAATGAACTCTTGAGGATCCTCATCAACCTTAGACCCATGAAACTCTAAGGGATTCATCCTAGTGATGTCCTTTATCCTTGCCTCCGCCGTACCCACATTTGGGTTCATGGGAGCATTATCTTCTCTATTGGATTAGGCCGTCATGGCTTGAGCCAAAACTTGGAAAGCAGCTCGGAATTCTGCATGAGTTACTTGCTCAACAACTAAATCAACTAGATCTTTGTAAAGATAGACTCTATGGAACGACTTTTGAGTAATGAAAGAAGTGGAGTTTCCTAAATGCTTTGTAGCCTCCTATTCATAAATGTGGCACGCTTCATACTTATGAATAAGACTCTACTCAATGTGGCTTGTCAGACATCCTAGGACCTTGGTCTAAAACCTCGTGCTCTGAATACCAAGTTTGTCATGACCCAAAATACATCCTACACGTGACATGGCGTATAAAACCCCAAGAGGTCCTACATAAGCCACTTGACATTCATACATACATAGTAATAGGCAAAGTAAAACATTTCATATCAAGAAAATAGTTTCAAAATGAAACGGAAGTCTAACATAGTGTTGACAAGCCTTTCTATAACATAAAAAAAAAGGTCGGTACATAACCCGTACACCACGTACAACATCCAAAAATATAAAATAAATATGTGAATCCAAGTAAAGATTCCTTCGTCCTCGGAACATGAGATCTCACCAACTCTATGAACTCCAATAATCTCTTACTAGCAACGAGTGGAGGGAGAGGAATCACCAAGCCTACATTAGTGAAACAATGTAGGCACAAATATGTATTAGTAAATGGAATGTACTAAGTATGAGGAAAATTCAATAAAATGTGAAACATGATCATAAGAGGACATAATCAAAACATGGAATGCATGGCCAAGCTAAACATAGTAAAAGACTTTAAAGAGACATCATAAACTTGACCATGGTCAATGCATCTAAAAGTAATGAGGAAAGCTTCCTAAAATATTTGAAAGTAATTTAATTCATTTTGTGAAATATTTACTATGTACCGACATAGACCATGTGTGCTATAACATGGAATCCGTTATCTTGCTCCCACACCAAAAAGAGATGTCCTTACTTGCCAAGAAAAGAACCAAAACTTATTTCTTTGGTTGATCCACTAGCTGTGTCACTTAAGACAACTTACAGGGACACGTAGTTAGGGACAAAGAGATTGCTACTAATGACCCAACCTCTACTAATGGGAGAGCCTCCATCTTAATATCCTCTCCGTGCTAAGAAAAATCCCAAAGGAATAGTCATTATCATAATCATATCATTATCCATAAAAAGTACAATTAAGTTACTAATACAAGCAAACACATCATAGAAAATCTCTTTAAATCTTAAACAAGCATGAGTGAGAAAACCTTTCACCAAACTATGATTCCTTAATGTGAGAAAACCTTTCACAATTTCATTGATGCCAATCTTATAGCAACCTAAATCATAAAACTGTTCTTTTCATAAATCATGCATAAGTTCATGAAACATCAATCACTGATTCATAGCTTGTTCATAGATGCATACCCTTTTAGGGTTCACAGTCAAAATCTTGATCAATGCATGAAATCATTTGGAATTAATTGAAAAGCATGTATTTGAGTTAAAACAATCATAATATGACTAAAATCAATCCATTGAATACATACAAATAGAACCTATTAGAAATTGAACGAAAATCGAACCAATTTGGGGAAATTGAATTGGAGAAGTTTTTGGGACTCAATGGGTGGATGGAAACCATTAATGAACTCCCTATATACCTTGATTTCAAAGCCCACAAGAAATTGAAAAAGAAACCTTGAAGAACCCTAGAAATTCCTTAAGAGCCTTGGAGAGAAAGCCTTGAGAGGAAACTTGGGGAATTTGGGAATGGTTTGGGAATGGGTAGATTTTAGGAGTAAAATCAGTTATAGGACCTCTTAAAATAGGAAAAACAACGTAGTACATGATTAGATGTATAGAAAAATACCAAAACACTGCCGGGCAGTCCTATGTTGTGACCTACGGACTATACTGGTCAATCGTAGGTTGAGTGACTAGGACTAAAATCTTGGGAAATTCCTACGAATCATTTCTACGGACCATCAAACTTCATACAGTATGTAGACTTCATCTGTAGACCTTAACTTTCAACTCAAAATTTTACTAAGTTCAGGACCTTTCTATAGAACCTTCGTACGGTCCGTTGTCAATTCAATGGATCGTCTTGGTCAATCGTAGAATGTGTTTCTGGGACTTTATTTCCATAATATTTCCCCGCTCCTACTTCTACTTCTCCACCTCCTACTAGCATATCCCGTCCTTAGACTACTGGTTTATGCACCATTTCATCCGATCTATTTCAGTTGGTAGTGAAGCGAGACTCAGACTAAGCCTTAGTTGACCCAATTGCTTCAGTAACTCAGGCCTTGGGTTCAGATAGTCATCTCAGAGTCTGAGATAAGGATCCATACCATCATTAATAAGGTAGCCTAAGGCATTCATGGGTGGATAGGTGCCTTTGAGAATAGGATGTTTGCACACCCCAGACCACCCCGAGTCTAGATACGTAATTTTTCCGTACAGAGTTAGATTAGCCCCATTCAAAGGTGACTGCCTTGACCACCACACAGACACACCCCAGTCCCACACTTATTTTACCGACTAACCCACCAACAACTCTTGTAGATCTATTTGCGGATGAGGACCCATTACATGCACCTTGAAAGTGTCCATATACTAAGACTGAAAGTTTGGAGGAGTCTGCAGATAGAGTTTCAAAGAAGACATGGATTGAGAGGGAATGTCATTAGTTATTGGACCCTCGAGCTCGAGGGGTGATAGTGATGGTATTCAACAGATTGAGTTAGAGACACATGCTGCTACAATGGGTTCAACACTAATGGACACAACTACCTCTAGTTCGTACGTCGGTGCTTAGTCGCCATAGGTTTGTCTTTACCCTTTGTTTATTTTTTTTAGTGCATTTGGACTGATCTACTTCAATACCCTCTCCGGAGATTTTGTGCCCAATCACGATTCCTTACTTAACCATGAAATGACATTTATCCCGATTAAGAACCAAGTTGGAATCCATATATCTTTGAAGTACTATCTCTAAATACTTCAAGCTTTCTTCAAATGAATCCTCAGCAACCGAAAAGTCATCCATGACAACTTCCATAAAGTCCTTTATCGTATCAGAAAATATTGATAACATGTACCATTGGAAAGTGGCTTATGGGTTGCACAACCCAAAGGGAATTCGCTTGAAATCAAAAGTCCCATATGGGCAAGTGAAAGCTAAGTCATTTTTTCTTGATCCTCCGGTGCTATGGAGATTTGATAGTATCTGGAGTACCCGTCAAGGAAGCAATAACATCCTTCTCGATCGATGAATTGAATTTCCGATAGTCCATACACACTCGCAACTGGGTCACGAGCCTAGTAGTGACAAGTGCAGCATTTTAATTTGGGACTACCATTATACCACCCTTTTTAGGGACACATTGGATCGGACTCACCCATTTTCTATCGCAATCAGAAAAATAACTCTCGCATCCAACCATTTTATTATCTCTTTTTAATAGCTTCTTGAATTGGAGGATTAACCTCCTTTGGTGCTCAATGCTTGGATTGCACCTTTTAGTTAAATTTATCTTGTGAGTGCACACACCCGTAGAAATTCCCACTATGTTTGCAATTGACCACCCAATGCTCTAATGTGCCGTTTCAACACTTTTATCGACAACTCCACTTGCCATTTTTCAAGATTACTAGCAATTATCATAGGTAGTGTGTTGTTGGTCCCCAAGAAAATATATTTGAGATGCGGGGGAAGTTCTCTCAATTCAAACTTCAGTGGCTCAATAATAGATGGCTTGGTCGGTGGTGCCTCTTAACTAGACAAATCGAGGTCTAACTTCTTCTGAAATAAAGCATGTTAGCGCACACCAACAAGAGCAGCCATGACCTCATCATAGTCGCTTATTTGGTCTTGATTATAATTAAGTTACACAAATGCCAAAGACTCCCCAATTTATGCAGCTTCCCTTATACTTGCTACCACCTCGTCGATTTGATCCAAGTGAGACACAATGTGCATATCACTTGGATACTTCATCAATTTGTGATTATTAAAGCTAACTTCTTCATCATTGACCCTAAATTTCAACTCACCACCTTCCACATCAACTTATGCTTTACCCTAGCCAAGAATGGTCTACCAAGGATAACCAGTATATCAATATCAATCTCGCAATCAAACACTACAAAATCAGTGGGAAACATGAACTTATCAATCTTCACAAAAACATCATAGACCACACAAAGCTGTCTCTTTATTGAATGATTCGCCATCAAGAGTCTCATATTTGTTGGTTTTGGATCATCAAGCCCAAACTTATTAAAGACCGTCAATGGCATTAGATTTATGCTTGCACCAAGATCTCACAAGGCTTTTGCAAATGTGCATGCACCAATGGTACAAGGAATAGTGAAAGCTCCCAGATCATCTTTCTTGAGGGCTACATTTTTTGACATGACCGCACCATAAGTTTGTGGAATTTCAATTGTTTTGCATTTGAACAACCTCTTCTTTGCTACCAACTTCTTCATATACTTTGCATAACCCGACAGTTCGGTCAGTGGATCTATGATGAGTGGTAGATTTCCACTCATTTGAGGCCTATTTAGTTCAACAATTAATGTCCTCAATGCCTAATTATGCCCTATTTTAACGATATTTTGATGATTTGCAGTCATGAAGGCTAAAGCACAAGGAAAGGCTGAATCTTTTAAAGAATGGCCAAAAACATAAAAAAAGTGTTAACTCCTTAGTGTTGATCGCCTAACTTTAAGGGTGGGTCGCCCAATGGGTATGCCCTCACCCAAGCTGACAAAGCACAACAATTGAATTAACTGAGACAAGTCGGTGGACTTAAATAGGCGGTGACTTGCCAAATGCAAAGGGCGAACAAGGTGTTCATCACTGAAGGTAACAATACTTGGAGAATAATTGAAGGCTTAAAAGGCGAATGAAGGTGGTACTTGGTTACACGCTGAATGTGAAAGGCAGACTCAAATGAGCTCGCTGACTAAGGTTCAAACACCTGAAGCGTAAAATAAGAGAAAGGCAAGTTGAGGAGCAGTTGTCGATACAACTAATGATATCGGCGATCCCTACTAATGTCTCCTAATTGGTCACACATTAAGTTTGGGAAAAAATTTGGGAAGCTATAAATAGCCAAAGGATAGAGAAAAACAAGGTTCTGAATAGAGTGAGAAAATTATGAATATTGTAGAGAGAGAGAAGCAATTTTCCTTTAGGAAGAACACTTTTAGGTTTTGGGGTTTTCAACTTTTGCTCTTGAAACTGATAAATTGAATTTTAATTCAAAGTGGTTGGCTTATAATTGCCGAATTTCATGTTACCCATGGATGCTTTCATGAAAGGTATAATATCTTTACACTGTGTGATGGGTGGCTAAAATCCCAAGATCTAGGGGTGCAGTTATGGGGTTCGGTGTTGATTTCATGTAGTGGGTATTGTGTATTGCTTTGTTTTTGTTGTTGTTCATGCATGAATTTGGGCTAATTTATATGGAGTTAATTTATGGGTTAAGGTTGTAAACTTAGATCCTACCTCTGATCTTTGGTTGATGCTCGAAAGAGATTGATTGGAGTGGGTAATCAGATCAATACTAGCTATTTAAGTTTGATGTATGTAACTTACTTAAAAACAGAGGTTATGGATCGGATCTAATTTCCCTATTTTGCATCAAAAGAGAGAATAAAGTAAGGTATTGAATTGTTTAGTATTGCACATATATGAGACTGAAAGGATGATGCTATGAGAACGAAAGAAGATTAGTGTCATTGATGCTGACTCAGCCTACCCATGAACTTTCATCACTATAGAGCAACTCAATTACCCCTATGTGATATTGATTTCCAATCCCCACACCCCTAGATTACTTGTTACTTATTTGATTTTTTAAATTTCTAGTTTATTTGTGACTATTAATAACCAAAACTTTATCGTAAATTTGGTGGAATCATTTGCACATTTTATCTTACTACTAATAAACGGATGACTTTACATTCCAAATTTCTTGAAAAAATTTCCGTGCTATATCATTCTCTGTGGGATTTGACCCCGAATCTTTATTGGGTATTTTTATTGACGACGATCGCTTACTCTTTTAATTTTTTTGAAGAGTAGTGTGAGGCTTATCAATCTACAAATTTTTTTTATTCAATTTCAAGTCTTTTACTATCCCCAATTTTTTTTGGAACTTTGCGTTATCATCTTTGTTCCTCAATCATTAAGGAAAATGAGGAGTTATCTTGATTTGGGGTAGCATGGTTGTGGCTGCATAATCACTATCCTTCATATTTAACTTAGGATAACTTTCAACCTCTTTTGTTTGTGTCTCAATCTTCCCCTTAGGTGGTTCATTATCGACAACCATCTTTTGGGCATCTATCTTGTTGGGCATTGTTCTATTTTTCAATGTCTTTCCTTTTCGGGTGACTATGACTCACACTTGAATAACATTCATTGGATTTTCATTTACATGGACCACAAAATCTTCCTTGGGATTTGAGTACACAAGCACAATGAGCTGACCTATATTCTCTTCGAGTAACTTAATTGATAATCAGTGTGAGATCACAGTAGTGGACAATGCTGAAACGTCACTCTTCATCTCTTCCAAAATCATATCAGACCCTTCCACTTTATCAAGAATTTCGATTAGCAAGTCCTCGGTTGGAGTCCTCACCAGGTCGTGCAAGTCATGAAGTGATGTATACTTGTCATATTCACATTCATTTCCATCCCAACTTCCCTCATTACTTTCGATTCAACCTTGATTTCCAGCAAGCCTTGGAAAGCATAACAAAAAACTCTCCAATTTGTCAGCACTTGAGTGAAACTTCTTATCATTCACTTTCTGAGACATGACATTTACTGAATTTGCACCAATTCCTATGACATGCTGCCAAGACCCAGGGGTACCCCCTAGATGTAACAAGGCGTATAGAACCCCGAAGGACTTCATACACGCCACTTAGCTCTCATAATATAGGAAATAGAATAATAAGAGTAAAACAATAGTCCAAGTCCAATAGTTTTTATAAAAGAAAAGCACAAGTCTAAAACACTTGTCTCATCATAGCCATTTAATACAATAGAATGAAATTGTGCCTAGTCCATACATCATCTCCAAAAGTGAAATACAAGAAAAGGAACTAGAATTATGAAAGTCCGTACTTGAAGCATGATGACTCACCAAAGCTCAGAAATATATCAAGTCAACCTCTAGCCACAAAACTGATAACCCTGACTGTTAGACCCTACATTTGGGAAAAATGTAGGCAAGAGTACGCGTTAGTACAAAACAATGTGCCAAGTATTATAGCCATGCATAAAAATTTAAAACATGCTGAAAGAGATATTTCATTTCATGACATGTAATTGACCAAGCTAAAACATGATATAAGAGAGTTAGAAAACATAAGTCATAAAATCATGGTCAATGTAAGCTAACATCATCTTTAAAACCTTTGAACTCATATGCGATACTACTTGAAGTAACCTTAGTTCTCGTCTTGTTGTGGGAATTAGCCTTAACCGACATAGAAACCATGTGAGCTATAACATGATCCCCCAGTGTCTCCCACACCGAATAGGGTTATCCTACTTGCCAAGGTAGAACCATAAACTTCTAGCTTAAGTGTATCCACTAGCTTATCATCCTATGGGGGCACATAGTTTAAGCTATAAAGAGATTGCTACTAGAAACCCAACCTCTACTCGGGAGAGCTTCCATCATAAGAGATTGCTTCTAAAAACCCAGCTTCTACTACGGGAGATTTTCCATCTAAATCAATATGCTCTTGGTGCTAAGCATAAATCCCATGGAATAGTATTTTCTTACTTATTATCATTATCCATGGAAAGGTATCCTAGGATAACCAATCCAAGATAGTTTCATTTGGATAACTCTTACACTTTGATTCATTTAGGTGAGAAAGCCTTTCAACCTAAGAATCCTTATTGTGTGAGAAAACCTTTCACATCATGCTAGTGTGTTTATGACAATGTCCTTTCAACAATACACAACAACATCATCATCATTGGTACTTTACTCTCAAAGCACCCTTAAAACATTTGCATATATTTCATAAGAAAATGCATAATTCCATAATTTACCTATTGAGGGTTTGATATGAATTTCATCATAAATTCATGTAAAGCTTGCAATACATGCTTAATTTTATAAAACTCTTTCTTCATAATCAAAATCCCACATCGTATGATTCTTAACTTGAAAACATGCGGATTACATGGGTTCATAGGGGAAACCATCATAAAATCATAGTATTTCATCAATTCATGCATAGAAGATGATAATTCAATCATTTAAATCAATAATGAAAAGAACCCATGATAATTGAAGAAAACCCTAACTCAATTGGGGAATTCTACCTTTTGAAATAGAGGAATTTAGGAACCCCATGGATGGAAGGAATCCATGGATGAAAACTATCATACCTTTAATCCAAATGCTAGCCTTCAATGGAGGAATTGAGACTTTAGCTTAAAACCCTAGGTGAATCCCTCTTCTTCTTCTTCAAGTTCTAGAGAGAAAATTATTTGAGAGTTATTCTTTTTGGGTGAGTTTGGAGAGAATGATTTCTATTGGGAAATTTGGGGGTAAAATGACTTATATAGGAGTCCTAAACATAGGCAAAATGACGTCGTATAAGAACTAATTAATTTAGAAAAGACCCAACTAACCCTGAAATAACTGCCAGCTCACCACCAACGGACCCCAGTCGATAGACCGTGGTCTGACCTGCTGCCCTTACTGGTCGACCGTCATTGGTCATCAGAGATTTGAATTTGTCCCATCGAACCACGAGCCCTAACCACAGATCGTGGTCTGACTAACGGTCCGTTGGTTAGGCCATGGTTCTGGCCTTTCTGGTATGGCAATGGGCCAATCCACGGAGCACACCTACGGTCCGTGGTCCTTTCCACGGGCCGTGGGTGGCCGGCGTGGGTTGCACCTACAGCTTCTGGAAATTTGTTTCATTACCCTTTTTCGGATACGGGGTGTTATAATATCTCCCCCTTTGATCATTCGTCCTTGTCACGACCCAGGGGTACCCCATAGACGTAACATGGTGTACTTGACCGTGAAGGGGTGTCTTAAAAGCCCTTAGCATAATCCTAACATAAGATCATATAAAGTACGGGAACATTTAAAACATCTTTAAAACCATACAATAGAAAACATTTTGATAAACAAGCGGAAGTCTTTACTATAACTTTGTCTCAACCCATCTAATAAACTTTTGAATAAAAGTCTTGGGACACAGCCCATACAAAGTCTAAAACATAAAGAAATGACATAAGAGAACTATGGGTTCGTCCTCGAAGCTATGAGGACTCACTAAGTCTTCAAATCTTCTTGCCACTTAGAAAACTAGCCTTCAAGCAATTCAATCTCCAAAACCCTACATTAGATTAGAATGTAGGCAATATGCATTAGTACAAAATGTACCAAGTATGAAAGCTCATACAACAACATAAGAGCATCTCAAAATGGTTAGTGAACATAAGACATAAGCATAAGACATAATAACAGAATCAAAGCATAATCTCCAACATAAGCATCATATAGTCATAATTCAACATAAGACATAATTAATGAGCATATGAGATAAGTCATATTCATATAAGCATAATTGACTCTTAGTCATCTATACCATAATAGTACCATTCTCAAGTAACCTCAAAAGCATACATGTGCAAAGCATGAATAGCATCCCATAATACCACCCAAGCCAAGTATCCCTTTTTGGTCATCTTAATCATAGTCTATATACATGGTCAACTATTAAACTTCTCTACTATAAGGGTATCATACTCCTAAGTAAACTTAAGGCACACTTGTGCAATGCATGAAAGGCATCCCATAATACCCTTCACACTAAGTATCACCTTGAAGCCAACATAGTCATACTTACCCTCCCTTAGTCTCACTCTTTAGCTTACTTCATATAGAAAAGGGAACTACCATCTTTAGTCAAACATATCATGGAAGGCAACTATAGCATAACCCTATCTTAAAATACAACACTCATAAGAACTCTTTCTTGAATGACCCTAAGTCATACTTGTGCCATGCATGAATAGCATCCCATAATACTACTCATGCTAAGTACTACTTTTAGGTCCTCATACTAATACTTCTTGATTTGGAACCTAGTCCCTTTCTTTAACTTTAGAACACTATGAGGTACTCTCTTAAGCATATCTTAGTTCATTATTAGATCGAACCCTATGAGATACTACTTTTAGCTTATCTAGGTTCAACATCTACATGGACCTTCTTTTAAAATTTTTTTTTTAATCGACCCTTGTGGGGGTCAGGGGCTTAGCAACACCCCCAGGCCTTATCATAAATAAAAACAAAAGCAAAATACATGGAGGGGGAGATAAAACCTTACCTCCAGTCCTATGGTGGTTCAAGAGTCAACCTTCCTTCTAAGGATAGTCAACTCGTCCCCGTACTATAAAGGAAAGCTAATCTCTACGCACCTAGAAGAGAGGACTCCTCTCGATACAAAGTAACTAGGAAGTATAAATAAGGGAGACTCTCCCCTTAAAAAGTAAGAAGAGAATAAAACCTAAGCCTATCCAAAAAGCTAAATCTAACAGAAAAGCTATAATGAACAGGGTAGTTGACTAAGGAGTGCAACATCATGGAGGCTGTTTAATTCTTTTCAATCTCTTTCTTCTAAAGTTGGACATGCCCATCTTTTCCAGCAAATAACTACCTTTGGCTTCTACTGGTAGTTGTTGATAAGAGTAGTAGTGATGAACTATGTCAGTTTTGTGACTTCTTTTAGAGAGAAAATCTGCAGTACTGTTAGCTTCCCTGTAAGTGTGTCTACACTGAAAAAATTCTAGCTGACTGATGGTGTTGATAAGAGGAGAAATGTGTTACTGCAGGCTCCACGGAGGTTTGATTATGTGAGAAAGCCATTTGGTAAGCAGTTCTGAATCAATCTCTAGGATGATTCTTTTGAAACCATGCTGAAGACACCATTGAATCCCATGAGCAGCTGCAAGTGTTTCAGCTTGGTTGTTGGTGCCGCTTCCTAAGGGAATGATGAATGCATACACCATATCACCCTTAGAGTCTCTAAGAATTCCTCCACCTCCAATCTGACAGGGATTTCCTAATGCACTTCCATCTGTGTTTAACTTGAATATATTACCAGGTGGCCTGATCCATTTCACTTCCTTGACCTGAACTTCCTGCCAGCAACCCTCCACATTTTTCAGCAACCTTTCACAACTGTTAGGCCACTGGAGATAAGGGAAAGCAGACTGAAGCATGTTAGTGATGTCTTTGAGAATTAGGAATTTAACTCTAGGAACACTCGACTGTTTACCCCCATATTTAACAGCACACCTATTTTTCCATAGGTTCCAACAGATTAAAATAGGAAGAACCTGCAAGAGAATCTTATGTACTTCATTTTTGGTTTCCAGCCCCAACCACTTCATGAATTGATTTTTTAGAGGAATGTGCCTGTGAACAATGCCTATGAAAGCTGAAAAGAAACTTCATGTATGAGCAGTAAAATGACCACTAACAAATATATGGTTGATGTCATCCCATCCTTGAAGTCTGCAACATGAACATCTACTAGGGTCGCTTCCAAACATAATAATCTTCTCATTGGTAGGGAGTTTGGATCTTAAAGCTCTCCAAAGTAGAAAGGATACTTTAAAAGGAATATTTTTATTCCAGGTATGAGTGTCAATTCTACTCTTTTCCTTCTTTTTTCTGATGAGTTCCCAGGCAGAAGAGCAGGAAAGCAGACCATTGGTAGTTGGGGTCCACACAGCTTCATCAGTATCATTCTCTTGGTGGAAAATTCTAGTGTTGAGGATTTTAGGAACTAGAAGAGGGGGTGCATGCCTTCTTACCATATATTCATTCCAAGTGCCATCAGTAATAAATTGTGACACTGTGATAGTATTGAGGCTGGTAATGTTACTGTCATGTTGAGCAAGAGGACCATCTCCCAACCAATTGTCCCACCAAAATGAACAAGTTTCAGAGTGTATTTTCCACCTGATTTAAGCTTCAACAATGGCCTTGTTTCTCATCATATATCCCCAAACCAATGATTTCCCTGTATGAAGTTTTTTTCCAACTGGATGAGCTCTTTGGCAATATTTGGATTTAAGGAATTGGCCCCATAATGAACTTTTGGTTCTAAAGATCCACCATTGTTTGAACTGTAAAGAAGTGCAGATACCTTCAAGTTTTCTTACTCCAATGCCCCCTTCCTCATAGGGATAGCTAAGAGTTTCCCAAGACGCCCAATGATATTTTTCTCTTCTTTATCCCTTCCCCAAAGAAAATCTGCAATCACTCTCTTCATATATTGGATGGTAGTTTTTCGGAGGTGAAATTGCAGCCATAGTATGAATTGGAATTGATTGAAGTACATGTTTTATCAAAGTAGCTCTTCCTCCAACGCTAAGAATTTTGGATTTCCATCCACTGATTTTCTTCATCACCTTTGCAACCAGATCAGAATAGTAGATAATTCTTTGCCTCCCTATGTAAAGTGGGCATCCAAGGTAAGTGATAGGGCTCCCTTTTTGAATAAAACCAGTAATCTCTTTGATCAACTGAATAATATGTACTGGAGTATTTTCAGGAGCCATGAAATGACTTTTGTCTTTGTTGATGAGCTGGCCGGATGTAGTTTCATAGGTAGACAGGGTCTTCATAATAAGCTGTAAAGATAGTCTGTCACTTGATGCAAAAATGATCACATCATCCGCAAAACTCAAATGATTAATCTATGGTCCCCTTGTTTCCATTTGGAAACCTTTGTATTTTTGAATTTGATGTAGACTGTCCAGCATCCTAGATAGTACCTCCACACCTAAAATAAATAGGGCCAAGGAAAGAGGATCACCTTGCTTGAGACCCCTAGTCGAGTGAAAGAAACCATGTCTAGTTCCATTCACTATTACATAGTACCAATTATTGCTCATAATTCACCAAATCATGTAAATGACCAACTAACTAAATCCCATTTTCCTCATAACCAAGCAAGTGAAAGCCCAAGAGACTCTATCGTAAGCCTTAGCCAAGTCGAGATTGATCACCACATTGTCACCTTCATTAGGTTTCTTGATGCCATGAGTGATTTCTAGAGCCAACATAATGTTCTCAGAAATACTCCTACCTTTAACAAACCCCAATTGATTGTCTGAGATAAGATGTGGAAGAATAGAAGACAATCTGATGCACAAAAGTTTAGAAATAATTTTGTTGGTGAAATTATTCAAGCTAATAGTTTGAAATTCATTGAACTTATTAGGATGTTCAACCTTAGGAAGCAAAACCAAACAGGCATGAGACATAAATTTGGGCATCTCACAGCCACAAAAGAATGATTTAATACTACTTTAAGCATGTCTAAGTCCATTCATACTCTTGAACACTATGAGGTACTTCATTAAATACGTCTTAGTTCAATTATGCTTTAGAACACTACGAGATGCTTCATTAAGCATGTCTTAGTTCATTGGATATGTAGATTGCTACTAGAAAACCTTAACTCAACTACGTGAAGGCTTCCATCTCATGAGACCTAACTTTGGGAAAACCCACACTCTACTACGTAAGAGTTCCCCGTTTAACTTGGATAGTCCTACATCAACTAGGTGTGGTTCTCCCTTAAACATGGAGCCCAGACCCTTTCTTGTGTGATACTCCATCTCATTGTCAATATCCACTTGGAGCCAATCATACACCCCAAGGTTTACTTGTTAAGCCTTGCTTAACACTCATATCTCATGGAAGGATGTCCTTGACAACCAATCCATGTTCAAGTGATTCTATCACTTCATGCTTTCAAGTATTCATAAGGTAGATTAGGTGAGTATAGGCCTTTCACCATAATTCTACCTATTAGACTTGTATTCTCTTTGAGAATTTACTCTCAAATCCCTAGCATCAATAGGTAACCATATTAGCTTCACTCTAAAGCCATAAATATTATAATCACAAGCCTTACTCTCAAGTTTTCTTTCTTAATATCTTCTTTTTACCTAGATTTTAAGGTATTTTGATGACATCTTTCATTACTAGGTGATTCTAGTCTCAATTGATCATAAAGGTGCAATTCTAACTTTACAAGTCAAGATCAATCATATTCAATAAGTTCTAGTTCAATTCATGATTATATGATCCTAACTTTGATCAATTACAACACATGACATTGATTTAGAAAGATCACTCATGGACCTTCAATTTCACCTCTAATGGCATAAACCCACAAATATCACATTCATCAATTTAGACTAGGGTTTACCATAGAAATCACATTAATTCATCATAATATCACTAAAAAAGCTAAATCAATCATAATTGGATATTATCCACTAGATTGGAATCATACTCGAACCCTACCCACAATGTAAGAATAACCCTAGCTATTTGGATTTTTGATCCATAATTGGGGGATTACTAAGGGGGTTCTATGGGGGAAGAACCCATAGACGAATAAGCTAAACATACCTTTAATCAAATCCCCAACACAAGCTCTCAACAATGGACTTTGTTCTTGACCCAAGCTTCAAGCTCTATCTTTTTCTTCAATAGGGGTTTTCTAGAGAAAATAATATTCTTTGGAGGGGATGAAGTTGGGTTTTGTTTGGATACTAGGGAGAATGACTTAATTGAGGCAAACTTAGGTCTAATAGGCTTATATACTTGCTAGGAAGGGAATACAATACTGTAGGATCAACTTTGGAAAAGAACTAAGGACCCTAAACGTTTTAACTTAAAATTTGCCAACCTCCACGACTTAGCTCGCCCTTTTGCCCCTCATGGCTCGCCAAGGGCACTAGGCGACTCGCCAAGTGGACCCTTGTTTCGCCCTATGATCCAGTAGGTTCCCTACAAGGGCAACTCAGTAGGCGATGAAGGAGGCAGCTTGGTGATTCGCCAATCTAACCGGCGATCCCCGACTTGGCTGGCCCAAAAATGCAGAACCTTGGCCAAGGGGACATCCCACTAGGCGACCCCAAGTGCACTTTGGCGCCTCGCCAAATCACTTGGGTGATCATTCTTCCCCATCGCCAACCAGGCCCAAAGAAGAACAAGTTCTCCTTCACTCTTCCTAGCTAACTTAAGCCCTTGCCCACTCCCTAGGCTTGACAACCCCACATGCTAAGACTTAGGTTAGTCTATAAGATTACGGGGTGTAAAACGTGCCTTGTCATTCAACCACTAAACCCCTCATTCCAAGCATGTAAAGTCTCATCTACGACTCTAATTCTCAACATCACACTCTAGAACCCTAGCTTTTGGCTCTAGTTTAGTCTACAAATTTCCGGGAGTTACAGTCCTCGAATGAGATTCAAACTGGTTCTAAAAGAGTAGGAGAGGAACTAACAACCCAACCTACCATGCAACTTCATATAAATCCATATAACCAAGGAGGAATTATCGACTCCAAGCTAGGACATTCTCAAAACATCATAAGACGGGTGAAACTAAGTCTAACAGTCCATCATGCATGCAATGCTCAAATCAAAGAGGAAACATCAACTCCAAGCTAAACATACTCAATGCATCATAAGGAAGTAGGAACTACATCTAGCAACCCAATATGCATGAAATTTAAAAATTACTCATGTTCAATAGAGGAACTACCTTCTCCAAGCTAAAAGCATGCTCAACATCCTCTCATGGAGCCTTTATGCAATTCATTCTCAAAAAGCATATCTAATGCATGTTCAACAAATCATCTCATGAAGTCAATAGGCAACTCATACTTAATGAACAACAACATGAGGAAAATAAATCATATAAGTCATTTCTTTCAAAACTTAAGCTTTTTCATGAACATGCATAAATAAGGAAATCATGGAAACACATAAAACATACATGACTCCAAGACAAGTACAATCCAAGAGGAGCTCATTACCTTAAGCTAGAGTAGGAGTAGAAGGAAAGAGATGAGGATATTGGGACATCATATCAGCCTCGGCCTCCCAAGCAGCACCCTCAACTAAATGATTCGTCCATAACACTTTCACGAAAGGAACTTTCTTGTTTCTCAACTTCTTCACTTGCCGATCTAAAATCTCAAACGGAACATCCTCATAAGAAAGACTTTCATCAACTCCCAACCCTTCTAAGGGAACTATGGATGTCAGATCTCCAACACACTTCCTAAGCATAGAGACTTGGAAAACTGGATGCACCAATGCCAACTCATTTGGCAAATCCAACTCATAAGCAACCTTACCAACACGTCTCGAAATATGATATGGGCCTACATACCGGGGAATAAGCTTCCCATTCTTACCAAACCTCATTACACCCTTCATGGATGAGATTTTCAAGTAAACCCAATCATGATCATTAAACTCAAAATCCCTTCTTCTCATATCAGCATAAGACTTTTATCGACTTTGAGCCGTTTTCAACCTCTCTCTAATAAGTCGAACTTTCTCTATGGCCTTATGTACCAACTTGGGACCTATCAAGGCAACTTCACCCACCTCAAACCAACCTATAAGAGATATACACCTCCTACCATAAAGAGCCTCAATTGGAGCCATACCAATACTCGAGTGATAGCTATTGTTATAGGAAAATTCAATCAATGGCAAATGGCCATCCCAATTACCCTTAAAATCAATCACACAATCCCTCAACATATCTTCCAAAGTTTGAATAGTACGCTCTGCTTGTCCATCGGTTTGGGGATGAAAGGCCGTACTAAGTTTAACCTTAGTGCCAATACCCTTTTGGAAAGACTTCCAAAATTGAGAAGTGAAATGAGTACCATGATCGTAAATAATGGACAAGGGCACTCCATGAAACCTTACCATTTTTCTCAAGTACAACTTGACATATTCCTCTACTGAATAGGAAACCTTGACGGGAAGGAAATGAGCCGATTTCGTCATCCGATCTACTATAATCCAAATTGAGTCATGTTGTCACCGAGTACGAGGCAACCCAACAATAAAGTCCATGTTCAAATCTTTCAACTTCCAAGTAGGAATGCTAATATCTTGAGACAAACCTCCCGGTTTCTGATGCTCAACCTTTACTTGTTGGCAATTTGGACACTTAGCCACAAATTCCGCAATATCCTTCTTCATCCCATTCCACCAATAGACTCCCATAAGTCACAGTACATCTTGGTGGGTCCCAGGTGAATGAAATATCGAGAACTATGAGTTTTGGTCAAGATTTGTTCCCTCAAGTCATCAACATTCAGAACACATAAACGATATTGATATCTAAGTACACTATCTCCCCTTTGGGAGAAAGCCTCAATGGATTTCTTAAGCACCACTTCTTTCAATTCTACCAAAATTGGATCAAGACCTTGCTTGGCTTTCACATCCGCCACATAAGATGATTCGGAACCATTGTGAACCATAACACCACCCTTGGTGGAGTCCACTAATTGAACACCTAATTGGGCCAATCTGTGAACATATTGAACCAATTCTTTCTTTTCCTCTTTAATATGAGCAACACTACCCATAGATAACTGACTAAGCGCATCCGCTACCACATTAGCTTTACCGGGGTGATAAAGAACACTCATGTCACAATCCTTCAATAACTCAAGCCACCTTCTTTGGCGAAGATTCAAATCTTTTTGGTTGAACAAATATTGCAAACTCTTATGCTCGGTGAAAACATCAAAATGAACCCCATACAAATAATGCATCCAAATCTTTAAGGCATAAACTACCATCGCTAATTTAAGGTCATGGGTCGGATAATTATTCTCATGGATCTTAAGTTGCCTTGAAGAATAGGCAATAACCTTCCTATTTTGCATAAGCACACATCCCAACCCAATTCTAGAGGCATCACAATACACCACAAAACCATCTGTACCTTCCGGTAAGGTCAACATCGGAGCAGAAGTAAGTCTATCTTTCAACTCTTTCAACTCTTCTCACAAGCTTCGGACCATATGAACTTAGCCTTCTTTTGAGTCAAAGCCATCAAAGGAGAGGCAATGGAAAAAAACCCTTCAACAAACCTTGTATAGTAACCGTCCAAACCCAAGGAGCTTCTAATATCCGAAGGAGTTATAGGTCTTGGCCAACTTTTGACCGCATCCGTCTTCTTTGGATCTACCTCAATAACCTTACTTGAAACAATATGACCAAGGAAAGCTACATACCTTAGCCAAAACTCACACTTGCTAAAATTTGCAAAGAGTTATTGTTCCTTGAGAATTTGCAACACAATCCTCAAATGATCAATATGCTCATTCTCACTTTACGAATAAATCAATATATCATCAATGAACACGATCACAAACATGTCAAGGTATTGTCTAAACACCCTATTTATCAAATCCATAAACGCCGCTGGAACATTAGTCAAACCAAACGACATTACCAAAAACTCATAATGACCATACCGAGTTCGAAAAGCCATTTTCGGAATGACATAATCTTTCACCCTTAATTGGTGATAACCCTATCGAAGATCAATCTTAGAGAAATAACTTGCTCCTTGAAGTTGGTCAAACAAATCATCTATCCTTGGAATAGGATACTTATTCTTAATGGTCACCTTGTTCAACTGAGGATAATCAATACACATACGAAGAGAAACATCTCTGTTTCTAACAAACAAAACTGGAGCACCCCATGGAGAGATACTCGGTCGGATGAAACCCTTATCCAAAAAATTCTTCAATTATTCTTTCAACTCCTTTAATTCTGCCGGAGCCATTCTATAATGAGGAATAGAAATAGGTTGCGTATCTGGGAGAAGGTAAATACCGAAGCCTACTTCCCTCTCGGGAGGAATACCAGGAAAATCATCTGGGAACACCTCCGGAAATTCTTTAACAACGGGGACCTACTCAAGAATAGGGGTTTGAGAATCTACATCCCTCACCCTAACTAGATTGTCAGTGCAACCCTTAGAAATCATCTTTCTAGCTTTAAGACAAGAGACAAATTGACCCTTAGGCATTGAATTACCCCTTCCACTCTAGGATAGGCTCGTTTGGAAACTGAAACTTGACTACGTGAGTTCTACAACCAATAGAAGCATAACAAGAGTGAATCCAATCCATACGAAGGATAACATCAAAATCTAACATGTCAAGCTCTACCAAGTCAACAAGAGTAACTCAATGGGACAAGGAAACAAGACACTTTATATACACCCTCTTAGCCACAATAGAATCACCAACAGGAGTAGAGACAAAAAAGTTCTAACAACACATCCAGAAGAACATGAAACCTCATAGCCACATATGGCGTCACAAAAGACAAGGTAGCACTAAGATCAAGTAAAGCATAAGCATCAAGTTGGAAAACTTTTAACATACCGGTAACAATATTGGGAGAACCCTTTTGTTCACCACGAGTTTGAAGTGCATAGAATCGGTTTTGCTTAGGAGCATTGGAATTCGTACCACTAGGAGGAGCTTGCTTGCCCTCTCTTCCTTTAGCCGTAAGCATTGGACAATCCATCATTTTGTGACCACTTTTACCACAACCAAAGCAACCATCCATGTCGGCTAGGCACTTATCCTCATGCTTCCTTCCACACTTAGTACAAGTAGACATGGGCAATGAAGATCCACTACCATTGCCTTTTTGAGGCTTAGGGTTAGACACCCTATCTTTGTTGAAATTAGGAGGAGAATCGGAGGAGCTTTGATAGGAAAACCTTTGTCAAAATCTAGGACGACCATGTCCATTGGACCTTGCATGTGAGAAATTACCATCACCGGTTTTATCTCTCTTTGTCTCTCTAGACCTTTTCTTGAGTTTCTCCTTTTTGATTTGTTGTGCATGAACCATGAGACAAGAGATGTCCATATCATTAATGAGCATTACGGTTTGACACTCTTTGACCACTATTTCAGACACACGCGAAACAAACTTACTCATCTTAGCCCTTGAATCCACAACCATTGTTGGAGCATATTTAGACAATTGAGTGAACTTTGGAGCATATTCCCTCATACTCATACTTCCTTGTTGAATATTAATGAACTCAAGCACCTTAACTTCCCTCATCTCAAGGGGAAAGAACCTATCAAGAAAAGTTGCCTTAAACTTCTCCCAATAAAGAGGACCCGCATCTTTCGATCTCCTTTCTTTCCATTGGTTGTACCACACTTGACCAACAACTTTCAACTGATAAGCAGCTAACTCCACCTTTTCCACCGGCGTCACTCCCATGATCATCAAAACCTTGTAGACCTCATCAATAAACTCTCAAGGATCTTCTTCAACCTTAGAACCATGAAACCCAAGAGGATTCATCCTGGTGAAGTCCCTCACTCTTCAAGCCACCGTACCCATATTTGGGTTCACGGGAACCGCAACTTCCCTATTGACTTAGGCCGTCATGGCTTAAGCTAACACTTGAAAAGCAGTTCTAAATTCTCTATTTGCAACTTGTTCGGCCAAAGGATTGACCGGAACTTGAGGAGCTTAGGGAGGAGCTTCTTGTTCCGCATTCTCCCTCACATTCCTTATAGCATAAGCTCTTTAGGTAGCCATATCCTAAAGAACATATGATAAGGAGAGAGAGACCTTATAGAGTTAAAACTCTATCGCACGACTTTAGAGTAATGACAGAAGTGGAGTTTCCTAATCAACTTGTAGCCTCTCATTCATAAATGTGGCGCTCTTCACACTTATGAACAAGACTCTATTAGACGTGGCTTATGAGACATCCTAGGACCAATCTAAACCTTGTGCTATTATTACCAAGTTTGTCATGACTCATGGGTACCCCCTAGATGTAACATGACGTATAGAACCCCAAAGGACTCCATACAAGCCACTTAACTCTCATAACATAAGAAATAGAACAATAAGAGTAAAACAATAGTCCAAGTCCAATAGTTTTTGTAAAAGAAAAGCGGAAGTCTAAAACACTTGTCTCATCATAGCCATCTAATACAATAGAATGAAATTGGGCCTAGCTGATACATCATGTCCAAAAGTGAAATACAAGAAAAGGAACTAAAACAATGAAAGTTCATCCTTGAAGCATGAGGACTCACCAAAGTTTGGAAATATCTCAAATCAACCTCTAGCCACGAAACTGATGACCTTGACTGTCGGACCCTACATTTGGGAAAAATATAGGCAGGAGTATGCGTTAGTACAAAACAATGTACCAAGTATGATAAATATGCATAAAACATTTAAAACATGCTAAAAGGGACATTTTATTTCATGACATGCAATTGACCAAGTTAAAACATGATATAAGAGAGTTAGAAAACATAAGTCATAAAATCATGGTCAATGCAAGCTAACATCATCTTAAAAACCTTTGAACTCATATGCGATACTTCTTGAAGTAACCTTAGTTCATTATTCATCCTGTTGTGGGAATTAGCCTTAACCTACATAGAGACCATATGAGATATAACATTATCCATTGGTGTCTCCCACATTTTAAAGGGTTGTCCTACTTGCCAAGGTAGAACCATGAACTTCTAACTTAAGTGGATCCACTAGCTAATCATCATATGGGGGAACATAGTTTAAGCTATAAAGAGATTGCTACTAGAAACCCGACCTCTACTCGGGAGACCTTCCATCATAAGAGATTGCTTCTAAAAACCTAGCTTCTACTACGGGAGATTTTCCATCTAAATCAATATCCTCTTGGTGCTAAGCATAAATCCCATGGAATAGTATTTTCTTACTTATTATCATTATCCATGGAAAGGTATCCTAGGATAACCAATCCAAGATAGTTTCATTTGGATAACTCTTACTCTTTGATTCATTTAGGTGAGAGAGCCTTTCAACCTAAGAATCCTTATTATGTGAGAAAACCTTTCACATCATGCTAGTGTGTTTATGACAATGTCCTTTCAACAATACACAACAACATCATCATCATTGGTACTTTACTCTCAAAGCACCCTTAAAACATTTGCATAGATTTCATAAGAAAATGCATAATTCCATAATTTACCTCTTGAGGTTCAAAACTCACTTTCAATCATAAATACTTAGAAAACATGGGTTAGATATGGATTTCATCATAAATTCATGTAAAGCTTGCAATACATGCTTAATTTTATAAAACTCTTCCTTCATAATCAAAATCCCACATCATATGATTCTTAACTTGAAAACATGGGGATTACATGGGTTCATAGGGGAAACCATCATAAAATCATAGTATTTCATCAATTCATGCATAGAAGATCATAATTCAATCATTTAAATCAATAATGAAAAGAACCCCTGATAATTAAAGAAAACTCTAACTCAATTGGGGAATTCTACCTTTTGAAATATAGGAATTTGGGAACTCCATGGATGGAATGAATCCATGGATGAAAACTATCATACCTTGAATCCAAATGCTAGCGTTCAATGGAGGAATTGAGACCTTAGCTTAAAATCCTAGGTGAATTCTTCTTCTTCTTCTTCAAGTTCTAGAGAGAGAATTATTTGAGAGTTCTTCTTTTTTGGGTGAGATTGGAGAGAATGATTTCTATTGGGAAATTTGGGGGGTAAAAAGACTTATATAGGGGTCCTAAACATGGGAAAAACGATGTAGTATAGGAACTAATATATTAGGAAAAGACCTAACTAACCCTGGAAATAACTGCCAGCTGACAACCAACGGACCCTAGTCGACGGACCGTGGTTTGACCTACGCCCCGTTCTGGTGGACCGTCGTTGGTCATCAGATAGATGAATTTGGCCCATCGAACCACGGGCCCTAACAACAAACCGTGGTCTGACCAATTCGTTGGTCAGGCCGTGGTTCTAGCCTTTCTGGTCTGCCAAGGGGGCCATCCATGAACCACACTTACGGTCCTTGGTCGTTTCCACAGGCCGTGGGTTGCACCCGCAACTTTTGGAAATTTATTTCATTACCTTTTTTCGGATACGGGGTGTTACACATGCTCGAACAAAGTATCAAGTTGAGCCATAAATTTAGCAGTGCTATTATCACGCTCCTGATTTCTCTCCTCTTACTCCTTAAACATTCCCAAATGTAGGAGTGACACATGATACACTTTAGTGTACCAAGCTTGATTAATTTTCTTCATTTTATCAAGCAATCTTGATGCCACCACAAATGGTTGCCTAATTATACCTCCTTGATTAAGATGGTCAGCCAATCCTTCATTTACCGCATCACAACTTCGGTAGAAGTATTGCAACAACAACTTGTCCAGAAAACCATGGTTTGGGCATTGTAACAACACCCTTTTAATACGCAGCCACACTTTACGTACGGGTTCTTCATTTATGTTTTATTAATTTTGAATGCTATCCCTCAATTTCATCACTTTAGAAGGAGGAAAGAACCTCTTATGGAATGGTTCACTCAATTCGTCCCATGAGGTGATAAAATTTGGCGGCAACTCAATCAACCACCTATTAGCCTCACCCATTAAGGAAAAAGGAACAACCTCAGCCGCATTGATTCTTGTGAAATGCCTTTAACCTCGAAAGGTCTGCACACATTCATAAACTTATGAAGGTAGTCGTTACGATATTTGTCATGACCCAGGAGTACCCCCTAGATGTGAAATGGCATACAAGACTCCGAAAAGCCTCATATGTAACGACCTGAGAGCACCCCCTAGCCGTTACCAGCGTATTCGACCTCTCGGAGGTCTTATACAAGCCCTTAGCATTCGTCATTGCATTTATCATAGAAAATAGTGGAAAGTTTAGAACTTTTTCATAATATAACATAAGACTTAAAAGTCACCTCATTTAAACCTTTAATACAAAATCAGAGTACTATGTCTCAAGGTAGCCATCTTAAACACGACTACAACACAAGAGGGACACAACCCTTACAATACAAAAGAAACTACTATCTAGTACATTGAACTTAAGGAAACTCTTTAACATAAAGGTCCTTGAATCTTTAAGGACACACCCGAACTTGGGAATAGTAAGCCAAGCTCATCACTTCTAGGAAAGGCCCTTTAGCCACCACCACCTACACTTGGTGTAAAAAGATGAAGAAGAATGGTGTTAGTACAAGAATGCACTAAGTATGATAACTATGCAAAAACATGCTTTTAAAAGGAACATTTAGTTGGAAACCATGCATCATGCCATTTTAGAGAAACTTCAAGAACATTTAGCATAATAGGAACAATATAAACCACATACATCATCATACACATGTAAACCATTCATAATAGCACATAGAGCCACTTATAACATTTTAGGCACCTTTAATGCATACAGTACATTACCTTCCTCTTTATCTTAAATCCTTTCCTCAAGCAACCCTTAGGGAATACTTGGTGCAATGTATCACCTTAAGGTTACCAAGAGTGAACTTACATATAGCCTTCATCAATTCAACCACATATATTCATAGAGTCATAAGCACACCATAAGACATAGTCTTCACATAGGAACCATCACCTAAGACAACCCCTAAGTCACACTAGTGCAATGTGCAAGTAGCATCCCATAATACTACTCACACCAAGTGTTCCTAGGATCCACCATAGACTAGGCACATCATAATCAACAAGTCATAACATCTTCATTTAACATTAGACATAAGACCAACATACTTCATAACATCATATAAGGACTCATTCCTTTACTACATCATTAGTCATAACCCATTTAGTTCATATCAT
>JAJOOR010021205.1:0-32847 GCA_036250505.1 Solanum acaule | reverse complement strand
CGAAATCACATCTAAACAACAAATAAATCATCAACAAGCAAGACCCAACAGATAATCTAACCCATATTCACAAAATCACACCCCAAGAATTGGGGTTTCAGCTACACATGTAAAAGAGGTAAAAATGTATACCAATCTCAGTTTCCATCAATGGGTATGCAAGATTAAGTCTTAAAACAAGTCAAAAGTGAAGAATACTCAAGACCCAAGTCCAAAATCTTGGAGTTGAAACTCTTTGAATCTTCAAGTTCTTCAAAACCCTCTACAAACTTAGAACTCAAAAGTCTATGTTAAAAATTATATATTAAAAATCTGATATTAAGCTACAACTCTCAACGAGTATTTATAGTTTTCAAAAATCTGTTCTGCAGCGGATCATTCGGCGCCGTTAGTCAAGATCGCAGATCAACTCGGTGATCCGCCCTTTGGTAGGTTACATCGCCGTCTTGCTCTATCCTTCAGCATCGTCGTGTTTTGGATCATTGGGTGACATAGTACTGCTTCTCAGAACTGCTCAGCGACAGGCCGACTGCTCCTTTTCACTGCCAATTTAATCAGTTCCTTCAGGGTTCAGTACACTGGAAAATAAGTCGAGAATAAGTACTTTTGGCGATTGGCCAAACGGGTTCGACGATTCTCAGATTTTCATTTCTTCGTTCTTTCAGCTGCTTTTATTCCTTTTTGCTAAGTATTGTCCATGCTTTCCCTCAAACTCCAAATCCCTGAAACTTAAGGTTTTCATCAAATATTGAAACAAAATATGCATTTGAGGACACTAATTCTATAAAAATATTGCCTTAAATGAGTCCAATTTGTGGACTCATCAACACCCCCAACTTAAACTTTTGCTTGTCCTCAAGCAAACTCAAGCTCAACCGTTCAAAAAGGAGGTCTCGAACAGTGCTACACAAGACTCAATCAAGAATGCACAAAACAAGACTCAAGTAAGTTATGCAAAGATAAAATGTGCACTCAAAGATTAAAGTTGTGACTGACCAATATCAAAGAATCTCATGCTCACAATACTTGCTTCAAATGCAAGTTCAAGCTCAACCAAAGTGCTCAAATGCCTTCACACAAGGAATGATTCCAATTTCACACACATAGGTTTAATCATTTAAAGATCCGGAATCAAATGCAACGCTCACTCTCACAAGGAAGAACAAAATGCATGCTTTCACCCATAGGTTTGCTCATATTTTCCTATCAACATTTGTTTCAGCTCACTCAAGATCAAAAAGGTCTTTTCAAGGCTTGTAATGGGGCAGAGTGCAAATGTATGGTCATTTAGGCTCAGTGACTTTCATTCTAATGAAATGTGGTGCTCACAACACTTTCTTTCTTTTCCTTCATCATTCTCTTTAGTGCTCATAAGTCATCCTATTATTCACTTTCCATGGATTGTTTGGGAACCCCATATCTTTTGTACTTTATTCCACAATTTTATTTTATATTTTTATATGGAGGGGTTCCATTTTTCTCAAAACCATGGGTAAGAGGGACTTTCTTGCACTTCTTGATTTACCTTTACTTTTCACCACACCCCCAACTTAGGCTTTTGGCCTAAGTTGGCTATTCAAACTAACCACAACTTTATGAGGATTATGGGTAATGGATAAAGAAAGGTTATGATTTCATCAACGTTTCTTCCAAAGAAAGGTAAGGATCAAGGGGTGGTCAAGAGAGGTTCACACACTCACAAGGTTGGTCACCAAAGAGGTATCTGTCAAATTGGCTCACACTCTTTAAAGTTTCCTAATATCATATCAAGAGATAGCCTTACTTAGTCGAACGGACCAACGGGGCAAATTCTAGGATATATCATGCATGGTTCAAAGTCAGCTCATCACACTAGGCATTGACCCTAAAGTAAAACAAGACTCCACACTTTCGCTAGTGTGCAACGTTCACCGCAAGAGAATCAATTTGATACATGGCTAATCACAACGAGATGCGAAGAGTTCACATATTGTCTATGCAATTTCATTTTTCCTCATCATAGCCGCACATTCATGTTCGTTCGATCATGAGCACTATTCAAGTCATCAGTATTGATCGGAACCGAGACTTAAATTTTGCAAAAGAACAGCCACATTCAATGCACGAGAGGTGGCAAAATATTTTCGGAAGGGGTCAAAATCATTTTGTAATTTAAAATAAAAAGAGCCATAAGCTCAAACATCAACAGAAAGCAGTGTAAACACAATTTAAGCACAAAGCCCAAATATAAACAAAAACACGAGTCACAAATAGCACACAAAAGGTGAGCCTCACCCCACCATAAATAAAGGCATTTGTCCTTCAATGCAAATAACAAAATATCCAGAATGTCACTTAAAGAAAGACAGAGAGGGAGGTAAAGAAAAATCATGTCTACACAGTTGCTCCATATGTCTAGGTATCGGTGCTCGATGTGTCATCCTGAAATCTGATAATGGCCCCCAGAGCTTCTTCAGAAGATTCCACCGCAGTTGACTTACTAAGATTATCCAAGTCATGATCCACCAAAAAGGAGTGGATAGTTGTGATTAATGCTTTATATTTTATTGATTATATTTGTGATCAATGACACTACTTCCAATACAAGTGTCTACGAATCTAAGATAATATAGTAACCCAACCGAGGGTTAGGGTCGTGACCCAAGAGAGCAGTAGTTTAAATTAATAGAAAATTAGAATTTCATCCTAATTAGTCATAGCTAAAGAAATTAACGAAATAAAACATTGTAAATTCAAGGGGTGACACAAAAGTGTCAAATATCAAGTGGGGGTTTTGTCACGAGTAAGCTAAAGGTAATGAAATCAACAAAAAATTCTAAATAATGAAAGGGAGATTCTTGGGATGTGACCGGAATATAGATTAATCTAGATTATTGGGTACATGCTTTCTATAGAAGATTTATAGAGTAATAGTGACTAGGCTAAGCTTTGTGTGGAAATAAGTTCCCTCTCGAGCAACTTACCCCGTTTCAATTGGGCTCTTCTCGGAAACCCACTTGCCGCATGAAGACCAACCTACGCCTTACCCCACTCACTCTCTCGAGCTGAGTGTTAGGATATGTGACTAGGGTTCACTCTCTCGAGCTGAGTGTTAGGATATGGGACTAGGGTTCACTCTCTCGAGTTGAACCTCATGTTGACACACTCCTTAGGCCATCAATCTAGTAGTCTTGGATTCGCGACTTCTCTCTCGATCAAGCCGTAATCACATAAATAAACTCGTATTTGCAACTACAAATTTGTAAAATTCATCCACAACTACTAGACTAAATCACCATTAAACTACCACTAATATATTATCAAGCAAGACCCAACAACAATCTTAACCCATATTCGCTAAATCACACCCCAAGAATGGAGTTTTTTAGCCACACATCAAGAAATAGAAATTTATAACTTCAATGATATTGAGATCAAATGGGTATGCAGATTTAAGTCTCAATTTAGGCAAAGAATGAAGAATCCAAGAGACCCACTTCAAAATTGACAGAGATGAAACCCTCTTCTTCTTCAAGTGTTCAAAACCCTTTCAAACATAGAGTAAAAATATGACAAACTAACATTCTTGACTGAAAATAATAATAATGTTCGACTCTCCAAAAATTGATACTTTAACTAGTATTTATAGTTTTTCAGATCTGTGCTGCAGTGGATCCTTTGGTGGCGTTAGTTGGAATACCGATCAACTCGCCAATTCGCTCATTGGTAGTGTTCATCGCCATCTATCACAGCCTTCAGCATCGTCGTGCTTTGGTCCATTGGGTGAAGAGGTACTGCTTTGCGAAACTTCTCGGCGACATGCCGACTGCTCTTTTCTTTCGGCAATTTGATCCTTTCCTTCAGGGCTCAACACTCTGGTACAAAAGGCAAAGTACGCCTCTTTGGCGATTCGCCAATTGGACTCGGTGACCCTCAGGCCTCCATTTCTTCGTTCTTTTCAGCCTTTTTGTCCCTTTTTGCGACATAGTGTCCATTCTTTCCGTCAAACTTCAAATACCTGAAACTTAAGAGTTTTCATCAGATATTGAGATAAAATAAACATTTAAGGACACTATTTCTATTAAAATACAACCCTAAATGAGTCCAATTTGTGGACTCATCAACACCCTCAACTTAAACTTTTGCTTGTCCTCAAGTAAAACTCAAGTTCAACAGTTCAACAAGGATGTCTCAAACAGTGCTACACAAGACTCAATCATTAATGTACACGACAAGACTCAAATTACTTATGCAAGGATCAATTGTGTACTCAAAGATTCAAGCTGTGACACACCATTACCAAAGATTCTCAAGCTTGCATTACTTACTTCAAATCCAAGTTCAAGCTCAACAAAAGCATTCGAATCCCCTCACAAAAAAGATGATTCCATTTTCTCACAAGGGTATAATTAATTTAAAGTTCAGGAATCAGATACAATACTCACACTCAAAAAGAGGAACACAATGCATGCTTTCACCCATTGGTTTGCCCTTATTTTCCAGTCAACATTTGCTTCAGCTTTTTCGAGATAAAAAAAGTCTTCTTAAAGCTTGTAATGGGGCTGAGTGCAGAGGTATGGTCTTCTGGCTTAGTGATTATGATCCTTATGAATTGTGGTGGCTTTAACACTTCCTTTCCTTCTCCTTCATCTTTCTCTTTAGTGTTCATAAGTTATCCTATTATTCACTTTCCCATAGTGTGTTGGAAAGCCCCTTTCTTTTGTGCTTTTATTCCACGGCTTTCTTTTTCATTCTTTTTTTTCTCTTTCTATCTTTTTTTTATATGGAGGGGTTTAATTTTCACAACACCATGGGTTAAAGGACACTTTCCTTGCACTTCTTTACTTTTCCTTTTTCTTTCACCACACCCCCAACTTAGGCTTTTCGCCTAAGTTGGCTATTTCAATCAAACCAACAATCATGAGGATTAAGGGAGATGGATCTAGAAAGCTATAGTCTTCATCCAGTTTCTTCCAAAGAAGGTTAACGTTCAAAGGGTGTTCAAGAGAGGTTCACACACTCACAAGGGCGGTCACAAGAGAAGTATATATGAAATTGGCTCACACTCTACAGAGTTCCCTAAGATCATATCAAGAGAAAACATTACTTAATTGACTGGACTAACAGGGTAAATTATAGGTATTGTCATGCATGGTTCAAGGTAAGCTTATCACACAAGGCATCGACACTTACGTCAAACAAGACTCCACACCTTTGCCAGTGTGCAACGGTCATCACAAGAGAATCAATTTGATACATGGCTAGTCACAATGAGATGCAAAAAGTTCACATATTGTCTATGCAACTTCGTTTGGTCTCATCGTAGCCGTACCTTTATGTTTGTTCGATTGTAAGCACTATTCAAGTCATCGGTATTGATCGAGACTGAGACTTAAATTTGCTAATGAACAACCATATTCAAGCGTATACAAGGGGTGGTGAAAATTTGCGAAAGGTTTTGAAATTTTTCGAAAGGGTCAAAATCATTTTATAATTAAAACAAGAAGGGAGCCATAACCTCAAACATCCACAAAAAGCACATAAAGCAATTTAAATGGAATAACCCAAATATAAACACGAAAACACACATATCAACACAAAAGGTGTGGGCCTCACCCCACCACAATAAAAAAACAATTGTCCTCAAATGCGCAAAACAAAATATCCAGAAAGTCAAAAAAGAGAAACAAAGAGGGAGGTAAAGAGGGGATCATGTTTAAGCAGTCGCTCCATCCGTTTGGGCATCAGTGCTCGGAGTGTTGTCATTCTTGTTCTGGTTCTCCTTTTGTCTTCGCTCAGCTTCAGCCTCTGTGGCGATTTTAACCTCAATAATCTTAACTATCATGTAAGCTGCTCCAAAGGCATGAACTGCATTAATGAACCCTCGAACCCACGAAAGGGCATTAGGATCGATGAGGTCTAGTTTTTCTAAGCTTTTGTGCTCTTATGTGTGTGGGTGGCACGTTTCGTCCTGCAACATTTGGTGTGGCCATGTTTGCATAGTCTTAAGAGAAAATGAGAACAAATTTTAAAATCAAAACAAAGACATTCAGAAACAAACAATCTTAATCATCCTATTCGGCAGATCTCCGAACACATTCGGCGAGCTAGGAGTTATCCGCCGAAGTTCCCAGTGCAGAAGTGGAAAATAGGGGTGCAGACAAAGGGTGATTAAGAAGACATTCGGCAAGACGTCGATTACCTTCACTGATCAAAAGCTTCTCGCCAAAAGTAACAGAGTCCACAACATCTAAGACATGTAAATAAGGGTGATATAGGGTCAGTAGGAAAATCGCTGACTCATTCGGCGAGCTCGACCTAGCTCGTTGAACGGCCCAACGTGCCTATTTTCAACCCACCTTCTTGAAATCGACCTTGCAAACCCCAAAAACCAAATCAAATAATGCAATAGTGCAATTAGGCATGGACCCATAGTACCCATCACTTTGGGATACTCAGATTTTTCTCGGTTTTGTCAAATTTGACCATTTGACGATATTTGCTCTTAAGGATGGTATCGCTCGCTCTATCATTAAGCAATTTTCATCGATTAGCGCAAACAAGGGCTACTAAGACTTCACCCCAAACGATATAACTAATATGCAAGCACAACCCGATGAAATTTCAATCAATTTAAAGCACAAATGATACGTGAATTTGACAATCAAAGAAAAACGGGAAAGATTTTCAAATTAAATTACGTATGTAAACATTCTAATCCTAGCAGAGAGGCCCAACACACATCAATACGATACTAATATTGCAAAAGAGTACAAAATTTTCAAAAATAAATTCGAGGTCTTAGGAACTAACCTTTTGTGCCGATTGAAAATATGATTAAAATGCTAGGCGGCAAAGAAATCCTAATCCCGCGCACCAATCACCAGCTAAAACAATAGTTGAAAGCCAAAATATAGAAATACTACCTTGGTGTGATTTTGTGAAGTCTGAAAGCGAGGGAAAGTGAAGAAGTTCAAACTCTAAGTCTCTTGGCCCTTATACACCGTCCAATTCGCTTCCATTCGGTGATGTTAATTTTGTTCGCCGACCTACTCAACGACACGCCGAATGATGTATTACTTCCCCGAGTTTAACAGGACCTCCAGTGTGTGGAGGACTAAATGGCGGACAAAAGCAGGATCGCCAACCATTTCCGTGATTCGCCTACTGGATCCTTTGTTCCCCAACCTGCACTTTTCAACACATTCCTCATTCTATCCTACAAAAACAACACACCATTATTCTAACATACTACTTTAAAGCGATAAAACCTTGGGTTGCTTCCCAAGAAGTGCCTTATTTAACGTCGTGGCTCGACGTAACCTACCAGTGAAGCCTCATTATTGGGGTTAGACCTAACGCCACTAGGCAACCCTTCTTTTCTGCTAGGGCAGAGATGAGGTAATGCGTGGTCCACGAGGTCTTTAATCAACTTGATTGATCTCGAGTAAGAACTAATCATCAGATCTAGCACCTCCACACTTTCCTTCATCGCCTCTAGCATTCTGTCTTGCTCATGAAGCTTTTGGAGAATGATCAATAGCGAATCTTTGATACGTTTATTTTCATTGCTCCTAGACCTTTCTCGCTCATGAGCAGGTATGTACCTCCCTTGGCGTTTGCACTGGGTTTCAACCTCAGATATTTTGGTGGCCAAGTCGTTCAGTTGAGATACTAGTGTAGTTAACTTAAAGTCACCCTCGACTTCTTGATTTACCTCAACCGACTTGCCACCCTTTCCTTCAGCCATGCTCAAGGTGCCTGCATACACAAAAAACTCAAAAGAAAACAAAACTAAAAATGAAGTTAGTAAAACTACAACTACTAAGAACAAAAATTCTTCTTGTCTAAAATTTTTCACGTAATGCCATTCCCCGGCAGCGGCGCCATTATGATGCTTTATATTTTATTGATTATATTTGTGATCAATGACACTACTTCCAATACAAGTGTCTACGAATCGAAGATAATATAGTAACCCAACCGAGGGTTGGGGTCAAGTCCCAAGGGAGCGGTAGTGAAAATTAATAGAAAATTAGAATTTCATTCTAATTAGTCGTAGCTAAAGAAATTAATGAATAAAGCATTGTAAATTCAAGGGGTGACAGAAAAGTGTCAAATATCAAGTGGGGGTTTTGTCACAAGTAATCTAAAGGTAACGAAATCAACAAAAAATTATAAATAATGAGAGGGAGATTCTTGGGATGTGACCGGAATACAGATTAATCTAGATTATTGGGTACATGCTTTCGATAGAAGATTTATAGAGTATTAGTGACTAGGCTAAGCTTTGTGTGGAAATAAGTTCTCTCTGGAGTAACTTACCTCGTTTCAAATGGGTTCCTCTTTGACACCCACTTGCCACATGAAGACCAACCTACGCCTTACCCTACTCTCTCTCTTGAGATTAGTGTTAGGATATGGGACTAGGGTTCATTCTCTCGAGCTGAACCTCATGTCGACCCACTCCTTAGGCCATCAATCTAGTAGTCTTGGTTTCGCGACTTCTCTCTCGAGCAAGCCGAAAACACATAAATAAACTTGTATTTGCAACTACAATTTTTTTAAATTAATCCACAACTACTGGACGAAATTACCATTAAACTACAACTAATCTATCAGCAAGCAAGACCCATTAACAATCTTAACCCATATTCGCTAAACACACCCCAAGAATAGGGGTTTTTAGCCACGCATCAAGAAACAGAAATTTATACCTTCAATGATGTTGAGATGAAATGGGTATGAAGATTTAAGTCTCAATTTAGTTAAAGAATGAAGAATCCAAGAGAGGCACTTCCAAATTGAAAGAGATGAAACACTCTTCTTCTGCAAGTCTTCAAAATCCTTTCAAACTTAGAGTAAAAATATGAAAAACTAATATTCTTGACTGAAAATAATAATAATGTTCGACTCTCCAAAAACTGATACTCTAACTAGTAGTTATAGTTTTTCAGATATGTGCTGCAGTAGATCCTTTGGCTGAGTTACTCGGAATCGCCGATCGACTTGGTGATTCACCCATTGCTAGTGTTCATCGCTATCTATCGTAGCATTCAGCATCGTCGTGCTTTGGTCCACTGGGCGATGAGGTACTGCTTTGCGAAACATCTCAGCGACACGTCGAATGCTCCTTTCTTCCACCAATTTGATCCTTTCCTTCAGGGCTCAGCACTTTGGAACAAAAGGCGAAGTACGCCTCTTTGGCGATCCGCCAAGTGGACTCGGTGATCCTCAGGCTTCCATTTCTTCATTTTTTTCAGCCTTTTTGTCCCTTTTTGCGACATAGTGTCCATGCTTTCCTTCAAACTTCAAATACCTGAAACTTCAGAGTTTTCATCAGATATTGAGATAAAATAAGCATTTAAGGAAACTATTTCTATTAAAATACAGCCCTAAATGAGTCCAGTTTCTGGACTCATCAAGAATCCATGTTGCCACGAGGGAATAGTGGGTTCTCGGGGATTTGTTCCCTTGCTCGCACTAGGCTTCTTGCCCTCATTATCCATTTTGGGAGGATTTGTTGCCTTTGTATTTTTCCTGAAATTTTTCGCTCTTGTTTGTCAGGGTGGCATATCTCTTCCAGCGACTTTCAGCCTAGCCATTTCTACAAAGCTTCGAGAAAAAGTTAGAAAGTAATCAGACAAAAGCAAGGAAGTTCAATTGCAGAATCACTTCGCAGAACTAGTTGGTGAAGCGTACAACTACTTAGGCGGTTCACCGAGTGCAGTGCATAGAGAATACAAGGGTGCAAACAAAGGGCAAACAAAATTGTCTTTCGGTGAGACATCGAATGCGTTCAGCGACATCATGTTTCTTACCAAAAATTACAGAATTCAACATCACATTTAGCATTTACTTAAATGTGAGATGGGAATTATCAGTGAACCGCCGAGTGGTTCGGTGAGCTCGACCCAGCTCCCCAAATAACCCAACGTGCCTGATTTCGCCCACTTTCCCAAATTTAACCTTGTGACCCCCGAAAAAAAAACTAAGGCATGCACAACTCAAATTAGGCTTAGACCCAGTGACAATCATGCACAACCTATGATTTTTCATCCAATTTAAAGTGCAACCTTCAGGAATTAACTATTTAACTTAGTACGGGCAAATTTTGCGAACCTAACAGGCGAACAAATATTCTAATCCTACCAGAGAGTCCTAACAAACATCATCAAAGATTAACAAACTGCAAATGAGTACAATTTCGACAACACGAACGTTGGGTTTGAAGTACCAACCTTTTATGCCGATCAAATGGATATTGAGATGCTAGGAAGCAATGTAATCCAACTCGTAGCACAATTCGATACTAAAAATACTCCAAAAATGCAAGAAATGTAAAGCTAGAGTGTAGGTGTGAGTTTTGGAAGATGAAAAAGTGAGGGAAAAGGAATGAATAGAAGCTTTTAAACCTTTGGCTTGAAAAACTGTCCAATTTTTGCCCATTCGGCGACATTAGTCGCGATCGCTGGACCACTCCGCGTAGCTCCTAGTAGTCATTTACTTCACCAAATTTTACATAACCTCCAGTTATTGTGGGCTACAAACGGCGATCTCCATCGCGATGGCCAACATGATCAGCGATTCGCCAATAAATACCTGTACTCGCCGAGTTTTACAGACTCCACTATAAATTTTTCTTGAGTCTAACGACGGTCTAGTTTGGGGTCGTCGAACCCTTCGGCGATTCATGGAATGGACATGTAACTCGCCAATCTTCACTTTTCGTTTACTCTCCACACTTCCATCTGCACAATGGACACACCATTATTTTATCAAAGTAAAATAAAGCAATAAATAGTTTTGGGTTGCCTCCCAAACAACGCCTTAGTTAATGTCGTGGCACGACGCAAGTCCACCTTCAAACCTCATTTTTTGGGTTAGCCATAGTGTCACTAGGCAAACCCTCTTTCTGTCTCGGATTTAGGTGAGACGACATCTGACCCAATTGGGTCTCCAGTTGCTTGATTGATACTGAATGGGAGGTAACAATTTGGTAAAGGGTCGAGAAATCCTCTTTCATCTCTTTCAAGATCTATTCTGACCCTTCAACTTTATTGAGGATAAAGCATATCCTTAAACCTACCACTCTCCGAATCCTTTAGCTTTTGGCGCTCGTGGGGAAGCACTTACCTGTCCTTCTCCCCATCCTTCCAACTAGGATTTTGGTCTCTCCATTCATGATCCTTCCATCCTTCATCTCTAGCCCAACCTTGGTTACCTCCTTGCCTTGGGTAGTTTGAATGAAAACCACCGCCTTGGTTGGCTAGGAAGTTCACTTCCTCATTATACAAGGCTTCAAATTTCGCCTCCTCAGGATTTGCACACCCGACCTCCACAACGTTGACACAACGGGCACCAGCCCCCATGACATTTTTAGATAAAATGTCAGGCTGTGTGAGGATCTTGGCCATGTTTTGGTCTCTCTCATTATCTTTTTCCATTTGCTCCTTGGATAACTTGAATGTGATAAGGGAAACTTGGTCTTCACGAATGTACCACGCCCTATTGATGGTCGTCATGCCATCTAAGAGTTGGGCTGCTACTGCATACGGTTGTTGCATCAGGCCTCCAGGTGAAACTTGATCAGCGACACCTTTGTTTATCAAATCCAGGCTTCGATAAAAGTACTGTAACAAGACATTATCGGGAAGACCATGAGTCATGCAATGTAGCACCAACTTTTTAAATCGCAGCCAATTCACATGAATTGGCTCGCCCTCCAAATGCTTAAAGCTTTGGATACTATCTTGAAGAGTCATCATCTTCGAAGGAGGGAAAAATCACACATTAAATGCGGTTTCCAATTCCTCCCAATAAGTGATGGATTCGTGAGGCAACTCCGCAAACCACTTGCACACCTCTCCCCTCAATGAGAAAAGGAATAGCCTTAACCAAACAGATTCCTGAGAGATGTTTTTGAAAGAGAATGGTCCACACACATCCACGACGTTTTGAAGATGTTCGTGCGGATCCTCATGAGCCAATCAACTAAAAGGTCCTTTTAGTTACAAGAGTTGCAACATGGTGCTCGTTATGTTGAACACTACATTTCCCTCTGCTGGAGATAAACAGATGGCCCCAATACCTCCCATGAGATAGGGGTCATTAATGATGGGCTCTTGGACATCGTTAAGATTTCTGATGTCGTTTTGGTGGCCCACCTGGCTGCCGTTGCTGCCATTAACACCCATGCTTTCTGTTTTCAACACAAACAATAGAAACAAATCTGAAAATTAAGTAAGTGAACTACAACAACGAAGAACAATTTTTTTACGTAACTACAAATTCTCAAATAACACCACTCCCGGAAGCAGCTCCATTTTGATGTTTGTGTAATCAAGACACAAATTCCAATGAAAGTGTCTACGATCATACAATAGTAAACTAACCCAACCAAGGGTTGTGGTCGAGTCCCAAAGGAGTGGGTTTGAGAATTAATACAAAAATAAAACTTAGTTCTAATTAGTCATAGATAGAATTTTTTTTAAATATAAACATGTTAAATCTAATGGGTGACGTAAGCGTCAATTATCAATGGAGGGTTTGTCACAAGTAAACAAAAACAACAAAAATGCAAAGAGTATTAATCAACGAGATGGGATTCTTAGGATGTGATAGGAATACGGGTTAGACTAGACTATTTGGTACATGCTTTTGATAGTAAATCTGTTGTATATTTGTCACTAGGCTACTATAGTGGGGGTAAATTCTCTCTCGAGCAACTTACCCCGAATAAAATGAGTTCCTCTCGGACACCCACTTGCCACATGAAGAACAACCTGGTTCATTCTCTCGAGCTAAACATCATGTTGACCCACTCCCACAGGCAATCAATTTAGCAGTCTCAGTTTTACGACCTCTCTCTCGAGCAAGCCGAAAATACAAAGGTGAATTCATTAACTTCCACCACAACTACTAAACAAAATCATATCTAAACAACAAATAAATCATCAACAAGCAAGACCTAACAAATAATCAACCCATATTCACAAAATCACGCCCCAAGAATTGGGGTTTTAGCTACACATGTAAAAGAGGTAAAAATGTATACCAATCTTAGTTTCCATCAATGGGTATGCAAGATTAAGTCTTAAAACAAGTCAAAAGTGAAGAATACTCAAGACCAAAGTCCAAAATGTTGGAGTTGAAACCCTTTGAATCTTCAAGTTCTTCAAAACCCTTTCGAAACTTAGAACTCAAAAGTCTATGTTAAAAATTATATATTAAAAATCTGATATTAAGCTACAACTCACAACGAGTATTTATAATTTTCAAAAATCTGTGCTGCAGCGAATCATTCGGCGCTATTAGTCGAGATCACCAATCAACTCGGTGATCCGCCATTTGGTAGGTTTCATCGCCATCTTGCTCTATCCTTCAACATCTTCGTGTTTTGGATCATTGGGAGACATAGTATTGCTTCGCGAAATTACTCGGTGACACGCCAACTGCTCTTTTTCACCACCAATTTGATCCTTTCCTTCATGGTTCAGCACACTGGAACAAAAGGCGAGGATAAGACCTTTAGGTGAGTCGCCAAACCCGTTCGGTGATTCTCAGATCTTCATTTCTTCGTTCTTTTAGCTACTTTTGTTCCATTTTGCTAAGTAGTGTCCATGCTTTCCCTCAAACTCTATATACCTAAAACTTAAGGGTTTTCATCAAATATTGAGACAAAATATGCATTTGAGGACACTAATTCTATCAAAATATAGCCCTAAATGACTCCAATTTGTGGACTCATCACATACTACCAAGGGAATCTATCACTTCTTGGAGGAGCTCAGAGAAGTATTTTATGAAAGGCTTTTCCCTCCCTCGCATATGGTTAAGTTGAGGGATAATATTCATAATTTCAAGAGGATTAATGGTGAGCACATCTATGTAACATGGTTGAGGCTCCAAAAGTTGGTTCTCCAAAGCACATCTGATGGGTTTCCAGACAACGTGCTATTGTAATATTTTTATCGGAGTCTTGACACGGTCAAAAAAGGTGTCGCTGACCAACTCATTCGGGGTGGAATCATGAGACAACCTTTTGACAGAACATCAACCTTTCTTTATGAGATGACCAAAATCAATCGTGCATGGTACACAAAGGAAGATCCGGTTTCTCTTGGGCTGACAAAGGAGCAAATGGAAAATAACCAAGAACGAGATAAAATATGGCCAAGATAATAACCTAAAGGGACCTATTGACAAAACATGCCATGGGAGGTGGTTATAAGGCTATGAATGTGGTTGGTGCAAATAGTGGTGTGGATCTTGATGACGCACAATTTGATGCCATGTAGAACGAAAAGGTACAATTTTTGTCCAACCAACCAAGGGGTTCTTGTCCAAACTATCCAAGGCCAGGCGGGAATCAAGGTGGGAATAGAGATGAGAATGATGGTTAGAGAGATCGAGATCGAGAATGGTGTGACCATGGTGAAAATTATAGATATAGAGATGGTAACAAAGATCGTTATGTGCCTCCTCATGAATATCCAAAACTAAAGGAATCAAATGCTGATCTCAAAAGCTTTCGGACCAAGGATATGCTATCCCATATCTTGAAAAAGGTAGAAGGACCAGACAAGGTACTCAAGGAGATGAAAGATGATCTCTCTTCTCTAAATCAAACAGTGACCTCGCACTTTGTTTCCATAAAGCTGCTTGAGACTCAAATGGGTCAAATCTCATCTCACCTAAATCCAAGAAAAAAAGGGGGACTTCCTAGTGATACTTTAGTCAACCCGAAGAATGAGGCATGATCGCATGGCTACATTGTACCACGACATTTAATAATGCGCTTCTTGGGAGGCAACCCAAGGTGGATTTTTTGTCATTTGACTAACATTTGATGGATGTTCATGTTATAATTCAAAATTTTGGGGGAAAAGGGAATTGGGCAAGCTAAAGTCCATTTGGCGAGCCCGATATAGCTCGACGTTTGAACCAATGGGAAGACTTGTTCTTTGTTAAATTCAGTGGACTAAAGTCCACTCGGCAAATCATTGAGTGGATCGACGATGTTAATTAACCTCGCCGATCAAGGTGCAAACTTAAGGGTCAAGGGCCTTTAAACATTTTAAATTCAAATCATCTCCTTATTTTGGACTTTTCGACTGTTGCACTCTTACAATCAAATTTTAGATCATAGTTTTTAACTTTGATTTTTGTGGGTGTTCTTATGCGGTCGGATTCTGAAGTGTTGCTCATCCTTTTCTCTTTCCCTTAGTATCCCGTGCCTACAGTTGAGGTTGGTTGTCCGTATATTTTTAAAATTGCATAAATTTTGTTGAGCATGTGTTTGAGTAATTCATAGATATATTATTTGCCTTGACTATTTGCTTAATCGCTCGTTGAAATATAATTTGAAATCAATCATGCCTGATATCTTTTTTAGCCTAAATTAGTTTGAATTTCGCGTTTGAATTGCTTGAATTGTGGGTTTGGATGTTGGGTTTTGTGTGGGTGAAGTCTGAGTAACCCATATTCCATCAAACAACTCCAATTTTCCCAATTATGGATTAGGTTACATCGTTCTTAAGGGAAAAATCATTGTTTGGTCAAATCTAGATCAATTGGGGGAACTCTGAGTGTTGGCTTTAAAAAGCTTTTCAAAATTTACTATTCAAATCATAGGGTTCATGTGGAATTATGGACATGAACAACTCAGATCAGGGATCTTAATAGCAATAAGGAAACTCAGTACTCATAACGCAAGACTCAAGAACTCAAGGACTCAAGAACTCAAAACTCATAACTCAACGATATTTGTCCTCTAAAAAAATACTCAATTAGTAGGGTTCATGCAGAAATATAGACATGAACGAATCAACTCAAAAAATTTAATGCATAACATATAGCAATTTAATAATTAGGAATAGAATTTCATAAAGAAACAAGAACACAAGAACGCAAATCAACTTATCTGAAGAATAATAAAATCTAGGGATAGAATCCTAGATTACTCTTTTACTAATTTGAAAGTAGATATAGGGCGTGAGGATGAACTATTCTAACACTATGGTAGCCTTACATACCTGGAAGAACAAGGTTTTTGAAGAATCTTGAAGGAGAACTTGATTAGAAGCCTTGAAATCCTCGTTTGAAGGAGAAAAATCAAGAAAACCTTTCTTAAGATTTCTTGAATTAGTTTCTTGAACTTGTATGGCCAAGAATTATGATTTTCGTTAGTGATTCATAATTGTATGGAGGAATTTTAGCTGGAAAGAATGGAGTTCTTAGAGAGGTATTTACCTTGGAGAAAAATCTTGAAAAAGATTGAAAATATCTTGAATGAGGTCTTCTACTTTAATTTTTCCTTAGGGTTTGAGAGAGAAGGGAATGATGAATTAAGAGATGAAAATCCTATTGTTTTCGGACATTAATTGGTCAAGATATTCATTTAGGATTTTCTTAGAGGTAAAAATACAAAAACTGACCCTTTTTAATGTTTTCCCGTCGGCTAATTTGTCACAACACTGTATGTGGTTACTAAAATGGTCATAACTTTTTAGTCAAACGTCCGATTGATGCGAAATTTGTGTAGTTGGAAAGAAGACTCAAATACCTTTAATTTAATTGGTTATGGGCCACGTAAATCATTATATTTTAAGAGATATGGTCATTTGAAATTGACCAAGTAGAATCTTACATCAAAACTTAATCGATAAGGAAACTTTCAACTCTACTTTGTGCTAGGAAATTTTAGTTACCTTAATTAATATCCAAAATAATTTCCACACTAAAGAATCTAACGTTACACATATTGGTAATTTAAGAATCACCTAATATGACCCTTCCAGTAAATGAAGAATGGTTCGAGTCTTCACTTAGAAATTTTCGGGGTGTTACAATATCTCCCCCTTATGATTATTCGTCTTCAAATGAGGGCTTGTATGAAAATGCAAAGGGGTTACTCTTACTGTATTCAAGTCTAACTCAGAATCACAAAGTAATTAACATAGGGTAATTATTCTGACCTAAATCACAAGATTCGGGTTCCAGACCTCTATAGGTAATCTCATCGCAGGAACACTATTCCTTACCGCTACATTCAACTAACCTTGATCTCATATCATGAATCACCTAATGTATCACGCATTGTCCACATGTTAACAACACCACATTCAAGCTTAGAACCTTAACCACTCCATAGACTCCTACTAACCTAGTTTCTAAGAACCTCTCATCCTCTCATTATCTCTACCAATTGAACATTCTTGCATTACCACCAAGAAACTGACTTAGTACTTATTGTAAAACGTTATCTCCATCTTCCTCCATATTTATAACCTTAGATGGAATGAACACACCATCACTATCAAAATAATAAATAGCAATCCTCTCGTCCATCATCACACAACTACTATCAACAACATCACTCTCCAAAACTAAAAAGGATTACCGAAAGGACTTTAGGGTGAAAGATCATAAGCACGATTCATTCAAGAATTCTGATATAAGAATATGCATGCCATAACATTATGTTACTACACACTGAGAATAATTCATTGATTTGTGAGACTGGACATACTGTGAGACATGATTGCTTATAAGAATGGGCTCATAGCATAAGGTTGGTATCCATAACTTTATGGAATAAGATAGAGATCAATGGGCTAAAGTCTTTGCCCCTCATTCTGGAAACTGAGCATAGATATGAATCTCTTTGAAGTGTATGAGCATAGGTCATGGACATAATTCTTATATTAGGAGTATCAACAAGATTTTGTAATAACTGGACTGGGGGAATACACAAGATTACGAATGGGTTGATGTACCTCTAAAGCTCGTTCGGAAGACATAACTATCTCATTGTCAACACTTGACTTGATTTCTCATGTTATCATCTCCCCCTTAGGTTTGAAACTAACACTTTAAAGTTATGGATCTAGTCCATCATCTCTAAACTGGTCTACATTCACTTTCACTACTACTGGTCATAATCTCGTAACTCATTCAATCTTTTCAGGTGAAAAATACTACCGAAGAATTCTAAAACATACCATGCTCTTAAAGGTTTCAACTGAATAAGGTTTAGAGAAGAGTGTTTATGAGTAAATCTCGCATTTAGCTCAAACGCTTGATTCATATGAATAAGAGTGCATTCTTTCCAATCTCAATACTTAAGCTCACTCACGGGCTTCTCTCAATCTCCTATGCAGTCTCATGACTTTCTCAAGATTTTTACTAAGAGTTACTCATCAATAAGGATCTAACTTTTTTTTTAAACCACCATGAGTATGAGGGATTGTCGAATGGATATGAGAGACGCACGAGTTAGGATATGTTCCCTATGACACATATTTAGATTATGAAAGAAGGGAAACTTTCTTAAATGTATGTAATCCCTCGATTATAGAAGTGGGGCCCTCACAACAATAAATAAGATCCTACCGACGCGGCTTCATAAATACCCTAGGACACTTGAACTCTATGCTCTGATACCCAGTTTCTCATGACCCCAGCCTACACTCTGGACGTGGCCCTCAAGCGAACCCTCATCATGGGTGGCTACAAGCAAAAGACTAACTCAAGCATACATAAGCATCGAATTGAAAGAAACAGGTCGAATAACATCAGTACATTGAATCTACAATTATGTAATATAGCTGAATAACAAATAACTGAATGAAAGGACTGCTATAGATAAAACATAAACTCAACTTAATGTAAAGGATTAAAGGAATGAAATCATTTAAAACTTTACAAAAACACTTACTCACCTATGAAACTCAGCATAATAAGTGATATAATAAAAATACACTTTTAACATTATTTGGGAGACTCTCTAACCGACAACCATCACAATGAGCTACGTGATGGTAAAACGTCTCGCCCATATTGCCAGAGCTGTCATATACCATGCCAGGGTATAGAAAATCCTCAATTAAGTAGATCCACTAAGTTATTCTTAAAAGTAATAAGGAATCATCTAAAAAGTATGATCTTATACCCATGTTGGCATACATGGTTTATGAGGATTTTGAGTTGTCTTAACTCATCCCCATATCGGTACCCAATACTACTCCTAATAATAAATAGAAATCATGCTCAAATGTATAAAAACACAACTCACCCTCAAATTGAGATAAATATTCAAAATATTCTCATAAAAGAGATACTACTCAAAACTCATCATGAACTCGTTTAGAAATCAAGGTTTCCTCTCATTTTAAATGTAAAAGTTTTTACATTTAGGAATACTTAGTTCCCTTATACTCATTTTTAAACATGAAACTCAACTCTACTCATTCTCTTTCTCATTCACTCAAGTCTTGAAACAAATTTTAGAAGATTGTAAAAGACTTCTCAAAAATTACTCAGAAAGGTTTCTCGAACTTTACTCTTAATCTTTACTTTAATTTGAAATGAAGATTTAAGAGTCATGAATAGGATATATAGAATCTCTCAATGATTAATGAATTCTTAGATAGTTAGCATTGACAAGAGAGCGAAGAAACGTCTTAAAATAACTCATACGGGACGAAGAACGGAGAAGAAAGGGGCCTGACGACCCTGGTTGGGGTGCACATCTAGCACAGCACGCCAGGCCCCAAACTACTGAACAGTAGTTTGTGTGCACTATGTGTGTGGCGCCCATCTCCCTACCCTAATTTTTAACGAATTTTTATTGCTCACTTGAAGGCCTAACTCCTCTAGAGTAGAATAGTTTACTCCCAAACACATTTGGATTCACATACCCAACTAAATTAATCGAAAACCCACTTAAATCTTTCAAGAACATCACTCATTCGCAAAACCCTCACTTCAAGAACTCAACAAGACTCCATTGTTAAAGAATGAAGCAAAACCTGACGAACTCCTCATGAATTGAAATCAACCAACCTCAAGAACTAATTTATGGATGAAAATCACATGATTGGCGTAAGGGTGAACGAACCCAGCACTATCAGAGCTTACATACCTTTAAAGAACCAAGTTATCGGCGAAATCTTCAAGTTCTTGAAAGAATGCTTGAATCCTTTTTCTTTTCTCCTCTTGAAACTTTCTCTAAAGGCCCTACGCTCTTTTGGAATGAATGAAAATAGATGTTAATCACTTTAGACCCCTATTTAGGTGACTAAAAATGTGGTAGGCTAGTGGAGTAAGGAAAAGACCAAAATACCCCTCCTTAAAACGGATGAAAATGCCTTAACTAGAGAGGCTCACTCAAATGGGCATAACTCTTTCATCCAAACCTGGAATTTTGCACACTTAGTGACATTGGAAAGATGACTCAAAGACCGTCAATTTGACACCTCATGGGCCACCTAATTCATCATGTGCTAAAAATTATGGTTGTTTGATGTTAACCCAAAATATAAAAACTGACCAAAGTTCAAGGTGTTACAATATCTCCCCCTTGGGAACATTCGTCTTCGAATGAGATCACAGCAGATAGAGCAGGGGTGGAACACATTTAACAACCTAATCTCTAGCACACAACAAGCAATTTACTTAGCTCAACTTACTAATTTAAGGAGTACTTTACAAAGAATTAGTACCTTGATCTGGAAATTCTCCGGAAGGGAAGAGATGTGGGTATCTCTTCTTCATATCCTACTCAGCCTCCGAAGTAGCTTCCTCAACAAATTGATTTCTCCATAAGAGTTTGACGGATGCAACCTCATTGGTTCTCAACTTGCGAACCTGACGATCATGAATCTGAACGGGTATCTTCTTATAAGATAGGTTGTCCTTCATACAATTATTCTCGATAGGTATAATAAGTGAAGGATCTCCCATACACTTCTTCTTCAACATAAAATGTGGAAAACTAGATAGACTACTGCTAACTCTAACGGTAGCTCAAACTCATAAGCTACCTTGTTGATTCTTTTGGATATCTTGTAAGGACCAATATACCGGGGACTTAGTTTCCCCTTCTTACCAAATCTCATAACACACTTCATGGGTGAAACTTTCAAGAAAACCCAATCTTCACCTCAAACTCCAAGTCTCTTATCCTAACATCTGTATAGGATTTCTAACGACTTTGCGTTGTCTTTAGCCTTTCTTGAATAATCTTCACCTTCTATATGGCTTGATGAACTAAGTCTAGTCATATCAACCCAGCTTCACTAACCTCAAACCATCCAATAGGAGATCTACATCTACGCCCATAAAGAGCTTCATAAGGAGCCATCTAGATGCTAGAGTGATAACTATTATTGTAAGCAAACTCTATGAGAGGTAGGTGATCATCCCAATTACCTTTGAAATTGATCACATAAGCCCTCAACATATCCTCTAAAGTCTGAATCCTAAGATTTGCTTGACCAGATGGAAAGAAGTTCTCAAATTAACCTTCGAACTTAAACCTTTCTGGAAAAAGACTTCCAAAATTATATGCTGAATTATGCACGTCTATCTGAAATGATAGACATTAGAACTCCATAAAGTCACATTATATCTTGAATAGATAATTAGGCATAATTTTCTGCTGAATAAGTAGTCTTTACCAGCAAGAAGTTGGCTGATTTAGTCATCCGATCTATAATCACCCAAATCGAATCATGATGCCTGCAAGACTGCGGTACCCCTGTAATGAAATCCATATTAATCATCTCCTACTTCCCTTCTGGAAGATCTATATTTTGACCTATACCACCGGACCTTTGGTGCTCTACCTTGACTTGTTGTCAATTTTGGCATTTAGCAACAAACTCAACAATATACCTGTTCATACGAGTGCACCAATATACTTTCCTTAAGTCAAGATATATCTTTGCGGAACCGCGATGGATTGAATATCTAGAACTATGAGCTTCCTCCATGATTCTCTCTTGGACTTCATCAACCTTTGGTACACATAATCTACCTAGTTACCTCAACACACCATCACCCCCTAGTTCAAAAGCCATCACTTTCTGCTGATGAACATTTTCCTTCAATATAAGCAAAACATGGTGTTGATCTCGTTTCTTTTTCACTTCAGACACTAGTGATGATTCATCCTAATTCATCACCACCACTCTATCTTCATTGTAATCCCACAACCAGACTCCCAATCATGCAAGTCTGTGAACATCTTGGATAATTCTCTCTTGCCTTACTCAACATGAGGAGTACTTCCTATAGGCAACATGTTCAAAGCATTAACAACAACATTAGCCTTACCTTATTTATAGAGGATACTCATGTCGTAATCTTTGAGCAACTCTAACAACCTCCTCTGTCTGAGATTAAGCCCTTTCTGACTGAAAACATACTGAATACTCTTCTGATTGGTGAACACATCTACATGAACACCATAGAGATAGTAACGCCATATTTTCAAAGCAAATACTTCAACAACCAACTTTAGATCATGAGTTTCGTAGTTTTTCTCGTTAAACTAAACTTGTGTGGAGGCATAGGCTATAACCTTACCATTCCGTATCAGTACACAACCAAGTCCAACTCCGGATGCATCACAATACACAACAAAGCCTTTTGTATCTTTTGGTAGTGTTAACACTAGGAGAGTAGTTAACCAGGTTTTTAATTCCTGAAAACTATTCTCACAAGCTTCAGCTAGTTGAAACTTTACTGTCTTATGAGTGAATTTTGTCAACGTGGATGAAATGGATGAAAACCTCTTGACATACCTTCTATAATAAACAGCCAATCCTAAGAAACTCCTTATATTAGTTGGAGAGGTAGGCTTAAGCCAGTTCTGCACTACTTCAATCTTTTGAGTGTCAACTCGAATCTCATCACCAGACACAATGTAGCCTAACAACGCCATAGACTCAAAGAAAAAACTCACCTTTGGAAAATTTAGCATAAAAATATCTATCCTTGCTAGTTTGGAAGACTATTCTGAGATGACTAGCATGATCCTCCTTATTCCTCGAATTAATTAGGATGTAACACAATAACAAATATGTAAAGATATGGCTTAAACACTCTTTTCATAAGGTCCATGAACGTTGCAGGAGCATTAGTCAAACCAAAAGACATAACCAACCACCCTTAATGACCATAACGGGTCCTGAATGTTGTCTTTGGGATGTCACTTTCTCTTACTCTCAATTGATGATAGCCAGAGGTCTATCTTAAAAAAGCAAGTGCCTACCTGAAATTGATAAAAAAGATCATCAATTCTCGAAAAAGGATACTTATTCTTTAAGGTGACCTTTTTCAATTTGGGGTAACAGCCACACATCCTTAAGAGAACCATATTTCTTCCTCACAAATAAGATTTGAGCACCCCAAGGTGAGACAGTAGGTCAAATAAAACCTTTATCAAGGAGATCTTTTAACTTAGTTGGAGCCATTCTCTATGGAGGAATGGAGATAGGTTGAGTATTATGAACAATATCTATGCTACAGTTGATTTCTCTCTCATGAGGTACTCTAGGAGAATCATTTGGAAAGACTTATGGAAACTCACTCACAACTGGAACTGACTGAATAGACGGTGTCTCAACTCAAGAGTCATTAACTCGGACTAAGTGCTAGATGAACCACTTAGAGACTAACTTTATGGCCTAAAAGTATGAAATAAAATGACCCTTAGGCACTGCTGAACTACTCCTCCACTCTATAATAGCCTTATTACGAAACTACAATTTAACTACTCGAGTTTTACAATCGATTAAGACATAAAAAGGATGAAGCCAGTCCATACCTAGAATACCATCAAATTCCACCATGTCTAACTCAACTAAGTCATCCATGTTGTCCTTAAGATTGACAGAGATGGTACAATCATGATAAACTCTCTCAACTACAATAGACTCACTAATAGGTGTGGAAACACTGAAGGACTCAAGAAGTCATTTGGGAAGAATATCAAACTTCATAGCTATATACAAAGTCACAAAAGATAAATTCACACTTGGATCAAGTAATGCTTATACATCAAAATTAAAGGCTTTGATTAGACCACTGACAACATTTGGTGAATTCTCCTGCTCTTGGCGACTGGTGATAGCATACAGACGATTTGCTCCTCCTCTTATCCCTGAAATAGCTCCTCTTGGAGCAGCCCTACCTATTGGAGACGCTAGGGATCTATTGCCCCCATTACCATTACCTTGCATGTTCTTAGGCACTCTCTCATAAAGTTACCTTCCTGACCACACTTAAAACAGCCATTGGAGCCATTACGACTGATGAGTCCGAGTTTTGGACTCATTTAGGGCTTCGTTTGTATAAGATTAGTGTTCTCAAATGCCTAACTTGTGCCAATAAATGGTGTAAAACCCTTGATTTTCAGGTATATAGATTCAGGAACAAAGCTAGGGAAAAAATGGACAATACAACACGAGCAGAAAAAGAAAAGAAGCAAAACAATCCTGATGAACGCCGAGATCACTCGGCAAATCGCCAAGTTACCCCTCTACCGCATAAATTTATAGAACTCTGAGGTTGGATTAGGAGTAACTTCGGCGAGCAACAATCCCATTCGGCGTAACGTCGATTACATCGGCGAAGGACGACCATGTCACCGAAAGTACTGAGGGAGACCCATATAATCGCTGAAGGGAGAGTCAAAAGGGAAAATGGCGCATCGCAGGATGAAACAGCGATCCTGAGTCAGCTCACCTAAAATTACAGTGGTTAAATGAAGAAGATGTGAAGCATGAAGGCAAGATGAAAGTACAATCGGCGAGTCGGCGAAGCCCGACTTTCCTCGTCGAGTGGCTCCAAAATGTCACACCAAATTTTTATAAATTGATTTTTTCAAGAGAGACAAAGCATTAAAAAATTGTGAGGAACAAAAGATATAGAGCAAAACACTACTATTGTTGATTTCAAGTGATTTTAGCAAGGTTTTTCATTTGGGTTTTGTAATAAAGAAGATAGTATTCAATTTTGACTTTCAAATTTCATTTACCTAGCTATGGAAAATGTGGCAGGTATTGAATTTCATCTTTTTACTATGATTGGTTAAAACCCTAACCTTAGGTTTGACAATGTAACCACTTGTGGCTTTGACTAAATTGGTGTCATCAATTAGTGAATTTTTGTTTTAATTTGAGGTGGGTCTAAATTATTACTATGGTTTAACTTCATTGTTGAATGTTTAGTACAATATAGTTCAGAGTTGTGTGCTTGCTCGAGAGAGAAGTATAGGGCCAACGTAGTAATTTGGCATCCTTAGTAGTGGGTCATGACGGTTTCAGCTTGAGAAAGTGAAACTTGAGATTCAGCCTTTGTATCTAGCTCGAAAGAGTAAATTTGATGAGGAAATGGGATGGGCATCTAATGGATAGTGTTGAAGTTCGAGAGAATTCAGTGGAAATAAGGTAATTGTTTGAGAGAAAATTACTTTACTTTTAGTCCATTCTACCCACAACGAATTAACATTGTTGGTGATGATGCACACCCGTAAATTCGACAGTTGGTTAGTCAATCCCCCAAGTGTTATCTTGTTATTTGATTGTTCTTTGTTGATTGTTGAAGTGGGTTAGTAACAACATCTTTGAGTTTGACTTATAAATTCCTAAGTGTGGTGTTTGTTTGGCTACAAGGGTCACTGTCACATTTTCATATTCAAATTCGAAGAGAAAGCTACTCTGTGTGGGATCGACCCCAACTCATTTGATTGGGTTTATACTGACTTACGATCGTCGACACTTAGAATTGGATGAAGTATCCTTGAAACGTTAATCAAAATGGCGTCGTTGCCGGGGAGTAGTGTTGTTTAGAGTTCTTTTATCGAAGATTTGACTTGTGAATTTTTCGGCTGTAATTGAATCAATTTAGACTGCATTGTGTTAGTGTTAGTTGGACTGAATAGAAGTAAAAATGAGTGAGGAAAAGGTGAATAGTAGCCTAGCAGGTCCCCGAGATGGTATTGAGGATGTTAACAGTGCATACAACCCAACCCAATCGGGTGAAATGGGTGCGATTTGCCTACCATCTGTTGATGAGAATGCAAGATCTGAGGTCACGAGCACAACTTTAGTTCTCCTCCAAATGAGGGGACTTTATGGTGGGCAAGCTCATGAAGATCCACATGATCATGTGAGAATTTTTATAGATGTGTGCATCCCATTTTCATTCAAGAATGTGCTACAAGAATCAATCCGGCTAAGATTATTTCCTCTATCTCTAACGGGGGAGGCTAGCATGTGGTTGGCTGAGTTACCAAAGAATTCTATCACGTCATGGGATGAGCTTCTCATAGCATTTAATGCAAGGTTCTTCCCTCCGTCGAGGATGATGAAACTCAAGGATAACATTCAAGGTTTTAAGCGATTGGAGGGTGAACCCATCAATGAAATGTGGGTGAGGTTTAAGAAACTCTTACTTCACTTCAATGCCAAACTCATGGGCTACCAAACGATTTTCTACTCCAATATTTCTACCAGAGTCTTGATTCGGCTAATAAAGGAGTGGCTGATCAATTGGTTCGAGGGGGAATAATGTTGCAATCATTTGAGGTGGCTTCATTTCTTCTTGACGACATGACGGAAATAAATCAAGCTTGGTACACTCAAGAAGATCAAGTCTTGCCTTTTTCTTTTAGAATGACCCAAGAACAACTTGATAAGGAAAGAGAAAGGGATGAGAACATCAAGAAGATGTTGGCCCAAATTGAACTACTACAAGAGCATATGTTAGAGAATGGGGAAAGCCCATGGGAGCAAGAGGAGTGTTTAGAGTTGAGGAGGGTTCTTCCTCAAGTTATTCAAATTTGGGAGAGAATCCGGGTTGGAATTCCAAGAACTACGAGGAGGGTTTCCATCCATGCTATTTACACCGAGGTGGGAATCAAGGTTGGAACTATCACAAGGAGGAAGACCAAAGAAGATACTATCAAGAATGGGCTGAGCAAAGTGATTATTTGAAAAGGGAGGATAACCATGAAGAGTACTACACTCAATCGAGTGAGAGCCCAAAGTCGAAAGGGAGTGCAACTAGTCCCTGGGTGAATGATTTGATGTCATGCATCCTTGACAAAGTTGAAGGTTCAGATTATTTGTTAAACGGGATGAAAGACGATTTTTCGTCATTGAACAATAAAGTGAACTCTCACACAGAATAAATCAAGCTACTTGAAGGTCAGTTGAATTTACTCTCAGCATAATTGGACCCAAAAATGACAAGGGAAGGTGATGATAGAGGTTTGGTTGTGGTTACTCACAGTGGAAAGGTAGGAATATGTGATGTGACGGGCAATTAAGAAGTCAAATACATGAAGAAGACAAAGTTATGAAGGAAGAAGAAATACCCATCCATCGAAGCATTGCCAAAGGGTCACAAAAAGAAGTGGAGAAACACAATCCAATCCCAAAAGTTGTGCAACCTCTACCCAAAGTGACCCTTCCATTTCCCCAATGCCTTAAGAAAAAGAATGAAGATGAAAAGTTCAAGAAATTCTTGTCAGTGTTTAAGACATTATCGATTAACCTCTATCTAGTTTAAGCATTGTTGGAGATGCCGGGTTATGCCAAGTTCATGAAGGAGTTATTCACCAACAAAAGAAGCTTGGTATTTGAAACAATTGAAGTCTATCATAGTTGTAGTGCAATTATGACTAATGAGAAAATAGAAAAGAAGGAAGATCCCGGAGCCTTCACCATTCCTTTCACTATCGGTATGCTCAAATTTGCCAAGGCTCTATGTGATTTGGGAGCAAGTATAAACCTAATGTCATACGCAATCTATAAGCAACTTGGATTGGGTGAACCAAAGTCCACAACAATGAGGCTTTTGAAGGCGGATCGATCTATCAAGCACCATGTGGGGATATTATATGCCATCTTGGTAAAGGTTGACCGATTCATTTTCCTAGCCAATTTTTTCATTCTCGATTGTGAAATAGATGGTGAAATTCCCATCATTTTGGGAAGACCATTCTTGGCAACCGGGAGAGCATTGGTGCATGTTGAAAGTGGAGAACTGAAGTTTCGAGTGAATAAAGATGAGGTAAATTTTATTGTTTGTAAATCAATAAAACACCCAAGTGATATTCATGTGGTCTCTCTACTATTGATGTTATTGATGAGGCGGTGGCTAGTGTGAGCCATTCTATGTGTATGAGTGAACCACTTGAAGTCATGCTTGCTAATTATGATGACTTCGAAGTTCAAGGCTACAAGGAGGTAGTAGCTGCTCTCTCGGGCATGGGGGAATATTCAAAGACTCCATTGAAGGCGGACATTGATCTAAAAAATTGAGAAAGTCCTCCCGCATAACCATCAACAGAAGAACCACCGAATTGGGAGTTGAAAGTACTTCCCTCCCATCTCTGATATGCCTTCTTGGGGGCAAATAACACTTTATCTGTGATCATTGCAGCGGATTTGCTTGAATGGAAAGTACAATTGCCCCTTGGGGTGTTGAGAATTCATATCAAAGCTATAGGTTGGACTATCGCTGACATAGTGGGCATCCATCTCGGCATTTGCATTCACAAAATTCAGCTTGATAGTGATTGTAAACCGAGTGTTGAACATCAGCGAAGATTGAACCCACCGATGAAAGAGGTAGTAAAAAAGGAGATAATAAAGTTGTTGGATGCAGGTGTGATCTACCCTATTGTGGATAGCAAATGGGTGAGTCCAGTTCAATGTGTACCAAAAAAGGGAGGCATCACAGTAGTCCCAAATGAAAAAGGGGATCTTGTGTCCATGAGACCGGTGACCGGATGGCGAGTATGCATGGATTACCGAAAGTTAAACTCGTGGACCGAAAAAGATCACTTTCCCATGCCTTTCATGGATCAAATGCTTGATTGCCTTTTAGAGAGATGATGGTATTGCTTTTTGGATGGGTACTCTTGGTATAATCAAATCTCCATTGCTCCGAAAGACAAAGAAAAAAGTACCTTCACCTGTCCATATGGAACTTTTGCCTTCAAAAGGATGTCGTTCGGGTTATGTAATGCCCCGGCAACATTTCAATGTTGCATGCTAACAATTTTCGCTGATATAGTGGAGGATTCAATGTGAGTCTTCATGGATGACTTCTCGGTTGTGGGTGACACGTTTGAAGCATGCTTAGCACACTTGGGACAAGTTCTCCAAAGATGTATGGAGACAAATTTGGTCCTAAATTGGGAAAAATGCCACTTTATGGTTCGGGAAGGTATAGTTCTTGGTCACAAAGTGTCACAAAAATGGCTTGATGTTGATAAAGCGATGATTGAAGTGATTGAGAAGTTACCACCACCAATTTTGGTGAAGGGTATTCGTAGTCTCTTGGGGCACGCCGGTTTTTACCGGAGTTTCATCAAAGACTTCTCAAAAATTGCACATCCTCTATGCAAGCTCTTGGAGAAGGATGTGAAATTCCACTGTGATGATGCATGCATGGTGCCCTTCAAGTGTTTGAGACAAAATTGATCTCCACTCCGGTTATTATTAGTCCCGATTGGTCAGAACTCTTCGAAGTAATGTGTGATGCAAGTGGCACGACATTATGCGTCGTGTTGGGGAAAAACGCAAAAAACTATTTCACTCCATTTATTACGCAATTAAAACTCTAAACGGTGCTCAGCATAAACACACAATTACAGAACAAGAATTACATGCGGTAGTATATGTATTTGATAAATTTCGGGCATACTTGTAAGGCACTAAAGTGGTTGTTCACACTAACCATGCTGCGCTGCGTTATCTGATGGCAAAGAAATATGCCAAGCCAAGATTGATAAGGTGGGTGCTACTGTTGCAAGAATTTGACTTCAAAGTCAAGGATAGGAGAGGTTGTGAAAATCAGGTGGCTGACCACCTATTAAGTTTGGAAAGCAAGATATATGACGAGATGGAGATAGACATAAATGATACCTTTCCCGATGAACAGGTATTCACGTTAACTCTCCAACAATCCCCTTGGTATGCTGTTTTTGCTAATTACATGGTGTGTGGATTAATGCCAGACGAACTGAACTTCACCCAACAAAAGAGGTTCTTGTTTGATGTTAAGAAGTACTTTGGGATGAACCATATTTATTCAGGGAATGTGCAGATCATATCATTAGGAGATGTGTTTCGGAGGAAGAAACCATCGAAATTCTCCATACCGACCACGCTCACAAGTTGGGGGTCATCATGGTGGTGTACGCACAGCTGCTAATGTTCATCAAAGTGGTTACTATTGTCCGTCCCTTTACAAAGATGCCCATTAGTTTTCAAAGAAATGCACTCAATGTCAGAAACAAGGTGGAGTATCTAAAAGACACGAATTGCCTCTCCCGCCCATTTTAGAAGTTGAGCTATTTGATATTTGGGCTATTGATTTCATAGGCCTATTTGTCAGTTCGTTTGGTAATAAATACATTTTGGTGGCAGTAGATTATGTTTCAAAATGGGTAGAGGTTGTAGCACTACCAAATAATGAAGGGAAAAGTGTTGTTCAATTCCTAAAACACTACATCTTTGCTACATTTGGTACTCCTCGGGCTATTATTAGTGATGGGGGTTCCCATTTTTGCAACTAGTTTTTTGCATCCGCATTAAGCAAGTATGGACTAAAACACAAAGTAGCAACTCTGTATCATCCCTAAACTAGTGGCCAAATTGAAGTGTCAAATCGGGATATCAACAGTATCCTGGCCAAGACAGTGAATGCTAATAGGACTAATTAGTCTCTGAATCTTGATGATGCTTTATGGGCATATCGGACTGCATATATGATGTTTGCGTAATCAAGACACAACTTCCAATGCAAGTGTCTACGATCGTACAATAGGAAAGTAACCCAACCAAGGATTGGGGTCGAGTCCCAACGGAGCGGTTCCTGAAAATTAGTGGTTAAGCATGAAAGTGCTAAAGCTAACCGTAGCTAAAGACTTTTGGGAATAAAAACATGAAAAATTAAAGGGTTTGACAGGAATGTCAATTATCAATAGGGGGGTTTGTAAATAAGTAAAGAACAAAATCAACAAAACTAAAGAGACCTACGAATATGGAGACGGGATTCTTCGGATGTGATAGGAATACGGGATAAACTAGACTATTGGGTACATGCTTTTGATAGTAAATTCGTTGAATATTTGTGACTAGGCTAAACTATAGTGGGGGTAAATTCTCTCTCGAGCAACTTACCCCAAATCAACCCAGTTTCTCTCGAACATTAAGTTGCCGCTTTAAGCACAGCCTCCGCCTTAACCCACTCACTCTCTCAACTGAGTGTGTTGGAGAAGGACTAGGGTTCACTCTCTCAAGCTAAACCTCATGTAGACCCAATCCCACCGGCCATCAATTTAGTAGTCTTAGTTTTACGACCTCTCTCGAGCAAGCCGAAAAGACAAAGGTGAAATTGTATTTTCAACTACAATTTCATTAAGTTCCACCACAACTACTAAACAAAATCACATTTACACAACAAATAAACCATCAACAAGCAAGACCCAACAGATAATCTAACCCATATTCACAAAATCACACCTCAAGAATTGGGGTTTTAGCTAGACATTTAAAAGAGATAAAAAGTTATACCAATCTCAGTTTCCATCAATGGGTATGCAAGATTAAGTCTTAAAATAAGTCAAGAGTGAAATATCTACAAGACCCAAGTCCAAAATCTTGGAGTTGAAACCGTTTGAATCTTCAAGTTCTTCAAAAACCCTCTCCAAACATAGAGAGAATATTGTCTCTCAAAATTGTATTCTAAATTTAATACAACTAAAACTGACTACTAAGAATAAAAACTGAACTAGTATTTATAGCTTTCAAAAAATGTGCTGCGAAGGAGCCATTCGACATAGTTAGTCGGGATCGCCGATACACTCGGCGATCCGCCCTTTGGTCTGTTTCATTGCCTTACAGCTCTTGCCTTCAGCATCTTTGCGTCCTGGATCATTGGGTGGTGCAGTACTGCTTCGAGGAGCTGCTCGGCGACACGCTGAATGCTTCATTTCACCGCCAATTTGATCTTTTCCTTTAGGGCTCAGCACACTGGAACAATAGGTGAGGATAAGACCTTTTGGCGACTCGCCAAACGGGTTTGCCAATTCTCAGGTCTTCATTTCTTTGTTCTTTCAGCTATCTTTGTTCCTTTTTGCTAAGTAGTGTCCATGTTTTCCCCCAAACTCCAAATATATGAAACTTAAGGGTTTTCATCTAATATTGAGAGAAAATATGCATTTGAGGACACTAATTCTATCAAAACATAGCCCTAAATGAGTCCAATTTGTGGACTCATCAACACCCCCAACTTAAACTTTTGCTTGTCCTCAAGCAAACTCAAGTTCAGCCGTTCAAAAAGGGTGTCTCAAACAGTGCCACACAATACTCAATCATGAATGCACACAACAAGACTCGGTTTACTTATGCATAGATCAAATGCGCACTCAAAGATTCAAGTTGTGACTCACCAATATCAAAGAATCTCATGCTCACAATACTTGCTTCAAATGCAAGTTCAAGCTCAACCAAAGTGTTCAAATGTCCTCACACAAGGAAGGATTCCATAGTCACACACAATGGTTTGCAATTTAAAGCTTCGGAATCAAATGCAATGCTCACACTCACAAAGATGAACACAATGCATGCTTTCACCCATAGGTTTGCCCGTATTTTTCGATCATCATTTGTTTTAGCTCACTCAAGATCAAAAAGGTCTTTTCGAGGCTTGTAATGGGGGTGAGTGCAAAGGTATGGTCATTTAGGCTTAGTGAGTTTTATCCTCATGAGATGTGGTATTCACAACACTTCTTTTCCTCTTTCTTCATCATTTTTGCTAGTGCTCATAAGTCATCCCATTATTCACTTCTCATGGATTTTTGGAAACCCCATTTTCTTTATATCTTCACACTTTATTCCTCAACTTTTTCATTCTTTTTCTTTTCCTTTCTCTTTTCTCTTTTTATTTATTTATTTATGGAGGGGTTCCATTTTTCTCAAAATCATGGGTAGAAAGACTTTCTTGCACTTCTTGATTTACCTTTTCTTTTCACCACCACCCCCCCCCCCTAACTTA
>JAJOOR010021204.1:0-26034 GCA_036250505.1 Solanum acaule | reverse complement strand
TATCGCTCCATCCTAGCTACCAATGAAATGGTTTGGCCTAACTAAGTCATGGTACCATGCAAGCACTCTATGATGCTAGTTCAAGCTACATTGGAGGAGTACTATTTCTCAATCCAAGGCTACCATGAGATCTCCTACTCAAGCTACTATGAAATTGTCTTATCATACCAAGTCAAGCTATTCATGAAGGAATACTATATAACAACTTCAAGCTAACATAATTAACATATTTTAATTCATCTTAGGTGAGCAAACCTTTCAATCTACAATCATTCAATGTGAGAAAGGCTTTCACATTTATACATTCACAAGGTAGATTATGTGGGTAAAGATCTTCCACCATAATTCTATCTATTAGTCAATCATTATCATACAAGCTTCACTCTTAAAGCCTTAACGTACATAATTCATCATATTGGCTTCACTTTCAAAACCCTAGTAATCAACATTCATGACTACAAGCCCTACTCTCAAAGCTTTACTTCTTATAATCATCATAAATGTCTAGATTACAAGACATTCTAGTCACAAGGTTCATTATTAAGCAATTATAATCATATTTCACCATAAAGGCCCAATCTCAATCATTACTAGTTATGATCCATCATATATACTTTAATCTAATTCAATTCATGTCTACAAGCTTCTATTCTTGAACAATTACTATATATATCACCAATTCTAGAAGATCATCTATGAATCCTCAATTTCCCTTCACAAGGCATAAACTCACTTTACTTCAATTTCATAAATTAGACTAGGGTTAGGCATAGAAATTATGTAATTTCATCATAATAACATGATTCACTACTAATTCAATCATAAACAATCAATATCCACTCAATTGGATTCGTACTCAATATACCCCACATTATTGGAAGGAACCCTAACTTGAATTGGGGATTTCATCTTCACAATTGGGGGATTTCTAGGATGCTCCATGGATGGAAGAATCCATGGATGAATAAGCTGTCATACCTTGATTATAAAGCCTCAGAAATCTTGCAACAATCGAGTCTTGACTTGACCTATCTTGATTCTCTTCTTTTTCTTCTTCACTTTCTAGAGAGATAATATTTGAGAGGGAATTGGGTTCTTTTTGGTGAGTTGAAAAAATGACTAGGATAAATGAATTTAGGGTCTAAAGTCTTTATATAGGTGGTATAATCACGGTTAAAACGACACCACTTAACCCTTAATAAATTCCAAAAAGTTCCATAAGCCAACACTTAACCGACTGATACGCTCAAATTACACCTCCCTAAAGAAGCATAAGCGATCGTTATCAAGTAAAGAACCTAACTTGTAGGTTGGGGTCGATCCCACGAGGAAAATGGTCTAGACTTAACTTTAACCAACAATTATATTTGTTTAGTCAAATTACTTCCAACAAAAGTCAATTTTGGTTGTTATCAAGATGAGAGAATCAACTAGGGTATATGTGTTCCCCATAAGCTCATAACGCAGTAATCCTAGTAATAGCAATCATTTCCTAGTGTACTACATGCAAAGTGATAAATTAGGTATCTCTAAATCCTTGGTCCGTCATCTAGAGAATTTCACCCCGCACCTTGGTCCGGCTACGTGTGTATAACTTACTAACGCTTACCTTTACCTCATATTAATTAGACATCACATCCATGTTTGGCTTAGTTATTACTTCGCACCAATCGACACTAGCCTATTAGATAGTATCACACTAAATCCAGAAAAGAATTATGAACTTACGTAAGAAGAATAATAAACCCAGAAATTCAACTTGAATTGCAACACCAAAATCTTCAAAACGAACTTAGGAAATTAAGAATTGCTAAAGTTGCAAGTTAATCTCCCAAGTCAAGAACTAGAATAAAAGTAATAAAGTCTAACCCCCAAAAACGAGGTTTACATGCCCTATTTATAGAAAACAAGTCCTAAATTAAAAGGGAAACAAAATAAGGAAAGTTTGTTCAGGCATACATCTTCATTCCACGAGACTGACTCACGGACCGTCAATGGATCTACTGTCCGTGCATCCCTTCCGTCAGCTAAGACTTAGAAAATATTTCAGCTTCCCAAAAACCAGCTTCTCTGAAGCAAACGACGGAACTCCAGTACAGACCGTAGATTGATCTACGTTCCGTCAATCCCTCTCCGTAGCTCCACACTTAGAATCTTCAAACATCATGTACTGGAACCCTCGTAGTATCATTCTACGGATCAATAGTACGGTCCGTAGATCAATCTACGAACCGTCAATGGCCACCGTGGTTCCACACTTGGTCATATTTCCCTGAGTTGATTTCCATGCCTTGCATGCTGATCTACGGTTACCATCTACAGAGCGTCAATGGACCTACGGTCCGTAGATCACCTCTGTAGATGCCTTGTTCTGCATTTCTTTCATCTATCTCTCTACTTCCGCACCTAAACATCTTTCGTGCAAAACATGATAAAAACACATAAAAACCAATACAAAAAGGCCCTAGACATACACAACTCTTAAGTGAAATGTATTAAAAATACTGTAAACTCACGATATATCACCGACTTAAGCCACCATTCTAACTCACCCACGAGACCACACCCACGGGCCGTGGGTTGACCCATGGGGTGTGCTGGTCTTCCGTGGGTGGTGGTCTGCAACTCAAGTTTTTGGACCCTGACCCACGACCCCTCACCCACGGGGCGTGGGTGGACTGTTTTGGGGCAGATTTAAGGTCTTCTTCAATGACCCTTGGTTGGTCCTTGGGGAGTCGTACCTTGAAGTTCGAGCCTAAAACCCTTCATTCTAAGTATGGGAAATTATATCTATGACTCTAACCCTCACGTCAAGCTCTAGTTTAGCCTACTAGTTTCTAGGATGTTACAATATCTCCCCTTTGGGAACATCCGTCCTCAAATGTAATTCTAGGCACTTCCTAAGGTCACGACTCTAGACTAGTAACCCATCATGCATGCAACTCATCTAAATTCACACAACCAAGGAGGAAAACTTCAACCCCAAGCTAAACGGAGTAGGAACTATATCTAACAACCCAAAATGCAAGAAATTCTCATAACTAGTCATGTTCAAGGAGGAACTACCACCTCCTAGCAATAACATGCTCAACATATACTCATGGAGATCCTATGCAATTTACTCTCAAAAAGCATTCATTTAAGGAGGAATCTCTCAACTCTGAACTAAGGCATGCTCATCACCTTACCTCATGAAGTCTATAGGCAACTCATACTCAATGCACTACAACATGAGGAAATAAATCATGTAAACTCATTTTCTTTTAAATCACAAGATTTCATGAACATGCATCATATAAGGAAATCATGGCAACACATAAACAAACAATGACCTTTCTATCTAAGCACACCATCCCCCCTTGGGAGCATGACTAAACAGACTTTCTAGACACAATCCCTTTTAATTATACTAAGGTCGGATCCATACTGAAGATCAATCTTAAAAAGATAACTACCACCTTGAAGTTGGTCGACACTTGCAGTTTTCTCCCTCACCTTAACTAGGTGACACAGGCAACCAACACATCATTAAAGACATCTAAATTCTAACAAAGCATAAACAATTAATTAAGAAGCTACTAATATACCGGAATCCACATTCGGAGGTCACTCTTGTTTATCTCTAGCTTGAAGAGCATAAAACCTATTCTTCTTTGGAGTATCCCCATCCGAACCACTAGGAGCAACTTGCTTACCCTATCTTCTCTTAGCCTTTGCCTTTGGGAAATCTCTCATCTTGTGGCCACTTTCACCACAACTAAAGCAACCCTCTCTACCGGCCAAACACCTACCCCCATGTCTCTTTCCACATCTAGCACAAGTAGGCCATAGGGACTTATTACTAATTCTGGGTGGATTAGGGTTAGACACCCTCTCTTCCTTATACTTAGGAGTATTAAAAGAACCTTGTCCAGAAAACCTTTGTTGTTTCTTAGAGAGACCATGTCCATCGGACCCATCATGAAAGGACTTATCATCATCCACTCTAGACCTCTTTTTCTCTCTAGATTTCTCTTCCTCCATTTGTTGGGCATAAACCATAAGACGTGAGATATCTATATCATGATGGAACATTGCCGTACAACATTCTTTTCCTACTGTGTCGGACACCCTCATAAAAAACCTACTCATTATATCCCTCGAATTTGCCACATAGATGGAGCATACTTGGATAGTTAGGTAAATTTCAAGGCATACTCCTTAACACTCATGCTACCTTGCTTAAGGTTAATGAACTTTTCCACCTTAGCTTCCCTCAACTCTGAGGGAAAGAACCTATCAAGAAATGCTAGTTTGAACACATCCCACTCTATTGGACCCGCTCCTACCGGCCTCCCATCTTTCCATTATTCATACCACACTTGAGCAACATCTTTCAATTGGTAAGCGGCTAGTTCCGCTTTTTCTACCGATGTCACCCCCATGATAGAAAGTACCTTGTAACCTCATCTATAAACCCCTTAGGATCCTCTTCCACCTTGGATCCATAAAACTCCAGAGGATTTATCCTCATAAAATTCCTCACTCTTGATGCAGTCATGCCCACTATTGGATTCACCAGATCTACCACCTCCCTATTCACTTGAGCCGTCATGGCTTGGGCCAATATTTGGATCACCGACCTAAACTCCGCATTTGTAACATTCACTTCCATAGGGTTAATCGGAGCTTGAGGAGGAGCTTGGGGAGGAACCACTTGATCCACATTGTCTTCCTCATTCCACCTAGCATAAACCCTTGTGGTCGTCATATCCTGAAAACCATAGGGTACGGATTAGGAGATAGACCTACAAGAGTTAAACTCTATGGCACGACTTAGAGAATGAAGAGGTGAGATTTCCTAATCATCTAATAGTTTCCCATTCATAAATGTGGCGTTCTTCACACTTATGAACAAGAATCTACTAGACGTGGTTTTGAGACAATCCTAAAATCATTCTAAACCATGTGCTCTGATACCAAGTTTGTCACGACCAAAGGGTACACCCTAGATGTAACATGGCGTACTAGACCCCGAAAGTCCTAACACAAGCCACTTAACATATCATAACATAAAATAAATAGAAATGATGCGGAAATTTTAAAACTTTTTCCATAAAATCAAAATCTTTATAAAAGCAAGCGGAAGTCTACAACACTTTGTCTCAAACCATCTAAAAGAACTTTGAATAAAGCCTTGGGACGCAACCCATACAAAAGTCTATAACATCAAAGAAAAGACATAAAGGAAAGGTGATCACATCCTCGATGCTATGAAGAATCACCAAGTCTTCAACTCCTTGCACTAGTAGAATACCTTACCACGATAATAGAACTCAAGATCGCCGGACCCTACATTTGATAAGAATGTAGGCAAGAGTATGCGTTAGTCCAAAATATACTAAATATGATAGTTAGCATAACACCATAAGAGCATAACATAAACGTTAGACAACATAAAACATAATCGGTAAGCATAAAATTACACATGCATAGGCATTATCTCCAACATAGAGATATTGTAAGCATTTTTCAACATAAAGCAATGTCCAAGAACATAGGAGATACATCATATTCATAACATAGTCAATACTTAGATCTTCATATAATAAAAGAACCACTTCATAAGTAACCTCCAAGTATACTTGTGCAATGCATGGATAATATCCCATCATCCCATCAATGCTAAGTACAACTTTTAGGCCATCATAATCATACTTACCATTCTTTGATCTCATTCTTAGCTTAATTCTCATAGACAAGGGAATCTTTACCTTTAGTCAAATATATCATGGAAGGCAACTATAACAATAATCCAAACTAAGCATACATCATATAAGAGAAACACTTCATAAGTAGCTTCAAGTCATACGAGTGCAATGCATGGATAAGACCCCGTAATCTTACCCATACTAAGTGCCACTTTTGGCTTTCATACATACTTAATGGTTGGGGACTAGTACCTCTTTACTATTTGTCATTATTCATTGAAGTTACTTCTCTACTTAGTACAAGGCAAGTCTTTACACATGAATGATTGCTACTTATCAATTAAAGGCTACCAAGGAATAGCACCATACTAGGCTAGACCAAGCTACCATCGAATGCATATTAGCATGCAAGTCCAGGCTATTCAAGGAAGGCTAATATCGCTCCATCCTAGCTACCAATGAAATGGTTTGGCCTAACTAAGTCATGGTACCATGCAAGCACTCTATGATGCTAGTTCAAGCTACATTGGAGGAGTACTATTTCTCAATCCAAGGCTACCATGAGATCTCCTACTCAAGCTACTATGAAATTGTCTTATCATACCAAGTCAAGCTATTCATGAAGGAATACTATATAACAACTTCAAGCTAACATAATTAACATATTTTAATTCATCTTAGGTGAGCAAACCTTTCAATCTACAATCATTCAATGTGAGAAAGGCTTTCACATTTATACATTCACAAGGTAGATTATGTGGGTAAAGATCTTCCACCATAATTCTATCTATTAGTCAATCATTATCATACAAGCTTCACTCTTAAAGCCTTAACGTACATAATTCATCATATTGGCTTCACTTTCAAAACCCTAGTAATAAAAATTCATGACTACAAGCCCTACTCTCAAAGCTTTACTTCTTACAATTATCATAAATGTCTAGATCACAAGACATTCTAGTCACAAGGTTCATTATTAAGCAATTCTAATTATATTTCACCATAAAGGCTCAATCTCAATCATTACTAGTCATGATCCATCATATAGACGTTAATCTAATTCAATTCATGTCTACAAGCTTCTATTCTTGAACAATTACTATATATATCACTAATTCTAGAAGATCATCTATGAATCCTCAATTTCCCTTCACAAGGCATAAACCCACATTACTTTAATTTCATAAATTCGACTAGGGTTAGGCATAGAAAACATGTAATTTCATCATAATAACATGATTCACTACTAATTCAATCATAAACAACCAATATCCACTCAATTGGATTCATACTCAACATAACCCACAATACTGGAAGGAACCCTAACTTTAATTGGGGATTTCATCTTCACAATTGGGGGATTTGTAGGGGTCCCCATGGATGGAATAATCCATGGATGAATAAGCTTTCATACCTTGATTATAAAGCCTCACAAAATTTTGCAATAATGGAGTCTTTATTTGACCTATCTTGATTCTCTTCTTCTTCTTCTTCACTTTCTAGAGAGAGAATATTTGAGAGGCAATTGGGTTCTTTTTGGTGAGTTGAAAAAATGACTAGGATCAATGAATTTAGGGGTCTAAGTCTTTATAAAGGTAGTCTAAGTAATGTTAAAACAACACCACTTAACCCCTAATTAATTTCGTAGAGTTCCATAAGCCAACACTTAACCGACCTATGCCACCATTCTGCCTCACCCATGAGACCACACCCACGGGGTGTGCTGGTCTTCCATGGGTGGTGGTCTACAACTCAAGTTTTGGGAACCTGACCCATGACTCCTCACCCACGGGGCGGGGTCCCTTGTGTGGGTGGACTATTTTGCGGCAGATTTAAGGTCCTCGTCAAGGGCCCTTGGTTGGTCCTTCGGGAGTCGTACCATGATGTTCTAACTTGAAACCCTTCATTCTAAGTACGGGAAGTTATATCTATGACTCTATCCCTCACGTCAAGCTCTAGTTTAGCATACTAGTTTCCGGGGTGTTACAAAGGAATTTCTCTGAGGAGCAGGTCCGCGAACCTATTTTCTGCCCGATATTTTCTTCCTCTCTGAAACTCGATTCAACTCATTCCCACTGAAATTCCAAGGTAAAAACTCATGAATTCTTATAACCCAGAATAATTTCAACGAAACCCACCCAAGAACTATCAATTTACTCAACTCCTTAACAAAATCCTAGCCTCAAGAACTCAACCAAACATCCAAATTCAAGAATGCAGAGCAACACTTCAAGAACACCCGTCAAGAGCTTAATTTCTCAATCTTTATGGATGAATTCAATAATGTAAAACATGATTGGCGTGTGGGTGAAAGAACCCAACACTATGAAAACTTATTGTAACGACATGTTCCCATCATTAGGAAAAGCCAATGGGGAAGGAATTTGGGCCAGAAAACTTCTTAGTAGTAACTTGAAATTTCTCGCCTAGGCCAGACATGGATGAAATCTGAGTCAGGTGAGGTCTAGGGAAATCCGATAATTGATGGGGATTTAATTATGAATTTGATCACATGAGTGGATAGACAAGACGTAAAGGATCATGTATGACTTTACATAATCAAAATTTGGGGAGTAAAACTCTCGAAACTGATCTTGGCGTGAAGGGGTAGTTTTAGAACGTCAAGGTTTGAAGGTGTGTTGCGAAATGGAAGCTTGGAACTCAAATTTTGAGTTCCTATCTCCGTGCAAGCGACCGGGGCTGGGTTAATTACACCAGGGCAGGGCCGCTATGGCGGGATAGGCCTTTGCTATGGCGGGATGGGCGCCGCTGTGGTGGGCCAGTCACGACTTAAACCGGAGAAAAACCCCAATAATGTTATTTTCTGCAAAACCTCGTTCTTAAGAGCTAAAGGATGACCTAAGGCAGTCTCTCATCAAATTTTCATGAATTCTCGCACCAAAGGTATGTTAATTACTCCCCTTATCCGTATTTCAATTCTTAAAACTTAGGATCCTTGTTAATTACCGTTGGGGAGGGATTTGGCCTAAAGTTAATGGTGGGAACATCCCTAGTTGAGCATTAGGATCATGAGTTTGGCCTTGGGCTGATATTTTGATATAATCCTGGTAAATTAGGTATTTTTATTGATCCTTGCATTAATTAATTGTTTTAGACCAAGAACAAGCTGCAAGACTCAAGAAAGGGAAGGCTCAAGTGTCTTAGGAGTATTCAGGCTTGGTTTCGAGGTAGGTGATGGTTCAACTTCTTGTTGTGTTATATATGCCTGTTAATTGCTCTACTGTATGCATGCATATATGTGAATAGGGAAACATGAATCGAATTTAAGGAAACGATAAAGTATGAACAATTACATGCCATGAACTGGTTACTTGATTGTGTGACTATGTGCATTGTTCATTATGGGTCTGATTGTAACTGTGGTTGTGCTGACTGGATAATGTGTCACGTTCTGACACATATATTGGATCGGGTGTCACGTTCTGACACATATATATTAGATCGGGTGTCACTTTCTGACACACTAACAGTTTGGGTGGGTTCCATGAGAGCACCACTTGTGATTATTACATTCATATCTACCCTTTATTGATATTGGGGAATAGTATATTTCTCCTAAAATGATAATTGAATTATGCATTATATATATGTGTGTTTAATGTGTTGTAATTACTGGTTTATATTTTGCTTATTGGAGTAGCCGCATGATCCTACCAGTACACCGTGGTCTCGTGTACTGATACTGCACTTGCTCTTTCTTTGTTGAGTAAAATGCATCTTCAGATGGCTACTGACAAACATCAGTTAGGAGATCATTGATCGAGACCGGATTCGAGGGTGAGCCAGTTCTTTCAGGTTGCCATAGATCCATCATTAGTTTAGTTCATTCTTTTCGAACTTAGACTATATAATCAGACTTTTACTTATGTTTAGTTTCCGGGGTTGCAACCCCTTTTTCTTAGACTTGTTCGCTAGTAGAGTGTTGGTACAATGACTTTCAAGTCTAGAGGTTGAATTTTCGCGAGGGTCATGCTTGATTGTTTTTGTAAACTTTCGGAGTTTATGAGAACTCTTTATTTAATTCGTTATTTAAACCTGCTTTTGTATCTTTAAATGGTTTAGTTTTTTTAAGTTGCGTAGTCGGGTTTTGGTAGTGGCCCTCCCACCGGAGGGTTAGTGTAGGTGCCAATCACGACGGTCTGGGTCGTGACAAGGTTGTTATCAGAACACTCAGTTCATTGATCTCATTGTACCAAAACGAGTTTAGTAGAGTCTTGCGAAACGGTACAGAGATATCTGTACTTTTCTTCGAGAGGCTACAAGACTTTAGGAAATCTCTTTGTCTTCTTTTCCTTTCGTGCCATGACTTTATTCCAATTGGTATCTGGTGATCCAAATTGGTATTTAATCTCTTTCCCTCTTCTTTCCGAGATGGTTAACACATGATACAATGACATCAGGCCCATAGCTCCCATCAATGAGCTAGCAGAGGAGCCCGTAGAAAGAGGTCGTGGTCGAGATAGGGTATAGGAAGAGGAAAGGGCAGAGGCCGAGGAAGGGTAACACCCGGCAGGGGTGAAGCCCCAGTCGAGAATGTTCCCAGGGAAGAGGCTCCTCCTACACCCCAAGAAAAGGTGGAAGAAAATGCGGAGATCGAAGTCGAAGAGGATGTTGGACAAGAGGAGGACATACAAGCCAATACTACATGTCTTCCGCCCTTAGACCTAGTGATAGCTCAGTAGGTCATGACTTTTTTGAGTGGGTTGGTCGGCTCTAAAGTCCTTCCCACAGTACAAGCTGCTCAACCTCCAGTCAACCACCCCATTGTTGCTACTATTCCCGAGGTGGATGGAGCATTCAACACCGATGCCTTCTTCCATCCCCTATTGGGCTCTGTGATGACTGGTACCGAGCATGAGATATTGACTATGTTTCGGAAGCTGAAGCCGCCTGTGTTCCATAGTTTTGAGAGTGAGGATGCCTATGAGTTCATTGTGGATTGCTATGAGAGGCTGAAAAAGTTAGGCATTGTACACCAGCATGGAGTAGAGTTCGTGACCTTCCAGCTTCAAGGCGAGGCTTAGCAGTGGTGGAGGGCCTATTTTGAATGTAGATTGCCAGTCTTGCCCCCACTTACTGGATGCAGTTCCATGCTTTGTTTCTGGAGAAGTATGTGCCCCAGACTTTGAGGGATCGCATAAGGGATGAGTTCATGGCCTTGGAGCATGGTGGTATGACTGTAGCTGCTTATAAGGCTAAGTTCCATGCCTTGTCCATATATGCTACACAGTTGGTGACTATAGAGGAGGAGAGGATCTGTCTATTCGTCAAGGGATTTTACCCCGAGTTAAATGTACTGTCTATTCACATGACCTCTGCAGGTACAAGTTTTAATAAAGCGACAGACTTTGTGAAGAAAGTGGAAGGAGTTCGACGTGATGGGCTGACCAAGGTTTTGGCTAAGAAGCCCAAGAACATAGGTAACTTTAATGGTTCCTACTCCAAAGGTTCAGGTAGGCCGACAATTGCAGCCCGTCCAATTCAGTCAGATATGCATACTTCTACAGGTGGTAACTCGGAAACTCCACAGCAGAAACCTATTCAGGATAGTCAGGGAGCCGCACCTACATCTGGCAGCAGGCCGTCTTTTGACTGCAGTTTTAATAATAATGGAGAATCTGGACATATTAGGAGAGATTGTCCTCATCCATACATGCCTGACCCCGTGCAGCAGCAGGCCAGAGCAGTGGTACCAGCGGGCAGCGGTAGTATTGGCAGAGGATGTCCACAAGGTGGGTGAGGAGGGAATCAGTGAGGCCGTGAAGGCCAGGGAAATGGTATCATGTAGTGTCTGAATTCAAGGAAGTGTTTCCTACCGATTTTCCTAGTATGCCTCCAGATTAGGGATATAGATTTCTGCATTGACTTGGAGTCGGGCACTCGCCCCATATCCATTCCTTCTTATCGCATGGCTCCGACAGAATTGAAAGAACTTAAAGCTCAAATCCAGGAGCTTCTTGATAAATGTTTCATCCGTCCTAGTGCTTCCCCATGGGGTGCTCCTGTCTTTTCTTTAAGAAGAAGGATGGTATTATGAGGATGTGCATAGACTATCGACAGTTGAATAGGGTCACCATTCGAAATAAGTATCCATTGCCTCGCACATATTATCTCTTTGACCTGTTGCAGGGTGCATCCGTTTTCTCTAAAATTTACCTAAGGTCTGGTTATCATCAGTTAAAGATTAGGCCTGAGAATGTACCCAAAACGAAATTCAGGACTCACTATGGGGACTATGAGTTCTTAGTGATGTCGTTCGGGCTGACCAATGCGCCTGCAACCTTCATGAGTTTGATGAATGGTGTGTTGAAACCATTCCTAGATTCCTTTGTTATCGTCTTTATTGATGATATTTTGGTTTATTAACATGAACACCATAAAGATAGTGGCGCCATATTTTCAAAGCAAACACTACAACAACCAACTCTAGATAATGGATTGGGTAATTCCTCTCGTGAATCTTAAGTTGTTTGGAGGCATAAGCTATGACTTTGCCATTCTGCATCAATACACAATCCAGTCCAACTATGGACGTATCACAATATACCACAAAACCTTGTGTACCTTCTGGTAAGGTCAACAATGGGGGAGTAGTCAACCTAGTTTTCAATTTTTGAAAGCTTTTCTCACAAGCTTCATACCATTGAAACTTAATTGTTTTCTAAGTCAACTTGGACAATGGGAATGAAATAGATGAAACCCGTTGATAAACCTCCTATAATAGCCAACCAATCTCAAGAAACTTTTCGTATCAGTTGGAGATGTGGATCTAGACCAGTTTTGTACTGACTCAATCTTTTGAGTGTCAAATCGAATCCAATCACCTGAAACAATGTGGCCTAAGAACGCCACTGACTCAAGCCAAGACTCACACTTAGAGAATTTTGCATACAACTCTCTATCCTTGAGAGTTTGAAGAACTACTCTGAGATGACTAGCATGATCCTCCTCATTCTTTGAATAAATTAAAATGTCATCGATAAACACGATAACAAACATATCAAGATAAGGCTTAAATACTCTTTTCATAAGATCCATAAACTCTGTAGGAGCATTAGTTAGGCTAAAGGACATAACCAAAAACTCATAATGACCATAGCATCCTGAAAGCTGTCTTAGGGATGCCACTTTCTTTTACTCTCAACTGATGATAGCCAGATCTGAGGTCTATCTTAGAAAAACAAGTGGCACCCTAAAGCTGATCGAAAACATCATCGATCCTTGGAAGGGGATACTCATTCCTTATAGTAAACTTGTTTAACTGACGATTATCTATGCACATTCTGAGAGAACCATCTTCCTCGCAAATAAGACAGGAGCACCCCAAAGTGAGACACTTGGTCGAATGAAACCTTTCTCAAGAAGTTCTTTCAATTGTTCTTTTAACTCTTTTAATTCAGTTGGAGCAATTATATATGGCGGAATAGAGATAGAATGAGTATCAGGAAGGACATTTATACCGAAGTATGTTTCTCTCTTAGGAAGGACTATGGGATACTCATCTGGAATGACCTCTAGAAACTCACTCACAACTGGAACTAATTGAATATGTGGCATCTCAACACTAGAGTCATTAACTCAGACTAAGTGATAGATACACCCCTTGATAACTAACTTTCTCGCCTTAAGGTACGGAATAAAAAGACCCTTAGCACTGTTGAACTACTCCTCTACTCTATAACTGGTTCATTAGGGAACTGGAACTTAACCACTCGAGTCCTACAATCAACTGAGGCATAACATGCATGAAACCAATCCATACCTAGAATAACATCAAAATCTACCATGTCTAACTCGACTAATTTAGCCATGGTGTCCTTGTGATTGACGAAAATGGTACAATCACGATAAACTCTCTCATCTAGAATAGACTCACCAACAGGTGTGGAAATACTTAAGGGCTCAAGAAGTTGCTTAGGAAGGATATCAAAATTAATAGCAACATAAGGAGTAATAAAAGATAGACTCGCACCTGGATCTAGCAATGCATAAACATCAAAAGTAAATACTTTGATTATACCAGTGACAACATCTAGTGGATTCTCTTGCTCTTGGCTACTCTATTGGCCCCATTACCACCTCCCCGCCTATTCTTTGGACACTCTTTCATAGATACATCATGACACACTCCTAGGTGGTTTTTACAACACTTAGCACATGCAAGAGTCCCATTTCCTCTTTGTGCCATACTACCTTAAGACCATGCAGGTCTAGCTCTTAAGTTGTAAGATTTATGATTCTTGAACTCACATCTGTTCCTTGGTAAAGGTGCACTAGCAGATGATGGAGCAGGTCCACTTGGCTTGTATTGAAAGGATGACCGGTTTGCATTGCTCTTTTGTTACCCAGACTCATTTCATGTTGTCTTTGCCTTCTTATTTCGAAACTCTTCTCTATCTCTCAGCATATGTTTCTCAACCTATTGCACGTGGATCATAAGTCTTGATATGTCCATGTTTCCTATCAACGTAGTTACCTTACCCTCTTTTCTTGACAGGCGAGACAACCCAGAAACAAACAAGCTTAACCTGCTCCTCATATCAACATCCATCTCCGGAGCATAGCAGGAAAGCTAGGTAAACTTGAGGCTGTACTCATGCACCCTCATGGATTCCTACTTAAGAGTGAGGAATTCTCTAACCTTTGCCTCTCTCAGTTCATGGGGAAAGAAAAACCCCATGAAGGCCTTTTTGAACGCAACCCAGCTCATAATTGGTGCACCCTCAGCTCTACTCTTCTTCCATTAGTCGTACCATACTCTAGCAACACCCTTCAGTTGGTATGCAGCTAGTTCCACTCGCTCAGCGTCAACAACATGCATAACCTCAAAAGCCTTTTGTAGCTCCTCCACAAAGTTTTCGAGATATATAGTGACACTTGAACCGGTGAAATTTGGAGGATCCATCCTTAATAACTCACGGATCCTGGATGTATAAGCCACATCCTATCGTTTCCCTCTCTGCTGACCAGATTGGTTGGCCACCACTTGACTCAACATCTAGATAGCTTCCCAGAACTCAGCATTAGTGACCTCTCCTGGGGTTGCACTTCTAGTGCATTGGGTACCCCTTGATCCTCAACATTCCTCCTACCAGGATGACCTCGAACAACTCTTTGTGGAGGAATGATGTAAAAGATATGCGCAAGCATGAGTTAGAAGGAAACTTTATAGAGATGAACTCTATCGCATGAAAGAGTATGAAAGAAGTGAGATAGTTCCTAAATTTCGTAGCCTCCTAATTATAGATGTGGCGTGCTTCACATTGATAACTAGGACTCTATAAAGCCGGTTTCATAGACACCCTAGGACTCTTGAACTCTGTGCTCTGATACCAAGTTTGTCACACCCCGAACCTACACCTTGGGAGTGGCCGGCACTCGAGAACCATTGTTGGCCCCAAGAGAACCCTTGGCCTGGCTCAACTCTCAGCGGAAGACTTACTCAACATAGAATAATCTCAAAGGATAAATTTTACTCAACTATCACAAAAGTAAACACAGAATATTTTAGAAATAAAACATTCACAAGAAAAAGAGGCAACTCAAGTCTAGAAACAATAACATTTGAAAATGAAAAGACTCTTGAACTACTACTTTCTATCTATCTATGAAGCCTCTACTAACTGAGATGGACATTGAGACAAGACCCACAGCATCCTAATAATAAAACTGGAATAATACACCATAAATAAAGGATCCTTCGGAAGCAAGAAGGCTCACCAAAAAACTCTGGAACTCGTATGGATCAACGAGGTGTTGGATGATGATCCCGGTTACCTGTATCTACATCATAAAACAATGCAGGCCAAATGACGTTAGTACATTGAATGTACGAGCATGTAAGGGGATATCTAAAACATGACATAAGCTTGAACTGGTACTAAATAAACATACTTACCTCATCTCAACTCAAACGTACCCAGCTCAAAAATACTCAACTCAATTCAATATAAAAGCAACAATAGGGATGCATTATAAAGAAAACTTTTAAAACAGTAGATAGACACTCAATGTATTTACAGAAATACAATAATAACTCACTTTGTATGTAAATATACAAAAAAAACTATGTTTGGGAGATTCTCTAACTGACAACCATCACTATGAGCTATGTGATGATACAACGTCTCGCCACGCTGCCAGAACTATCCTATACCTTGTCGGGGTATAGATATCCTCAACTAAGTGGGTCCACTAAGCTATGCTTAAAAACCAATAAGGAATTATCTAAAAAGTATGACCTTTTCTACTCACGTTGGCTACATGGTTTATGAGGGTTGTGAGTTGTCTGAACTCTCCCCCATATCGATGGTCAATACTACTCCAAAAATATAACTTTGCTTATATGTTTTTTAAAAAAAACATTTCCTCATCCTCAACTTTGAGATTATTACTGAAAAGGTTTCTCTTAAAAGGTATAGTACTCAAAATTCCCCATGAACTATTTTGGAAATCATTGTTTCCTCTCTTCTTAAATGGAAAAACATTTACTCTTGGGAATACTTAATTCCCATATATTCATTTTTTAAAAATGAAACTCAACCCTACTCTTCCTCAAACTCAAGTACTCAAGTCTTAAAACAAGTTTAAAGGATTATAAAAGACTTTCCAAAATAACTCGAAAGAACTCTCAAGACTTTACTCTTAACTCTACCTTGAATTTGAATTATGAATTCAAGGGTTATGATTCATGTTATGAATGATCCCTCGGTGATTAAATGAGTTTTAGATAGTTAATAATAAAAAATGAGAGAAAAACATTGTCAGGGGAGCATGGGCACGACGCGGAGATGAATTAAAATATTTGGTTGCGAAATAATTTTTGAAACATATGAATCTACATTCTCTCCACGACGCGGAAAGAGAGAAACTTCTCTGGGGAGCAGGTCTGCGACGAGGACCTGTCACCTATTTTCTTCTCGATCTTTTCTTCCTCTCTCAAACTCGATTCAACTCATACCCACTGAAATTCCAAGGTAAAAACTCCCGAATTCTCATAACCCAGAACATTTTCAGCGAAACCCACCCAAGAACTATCAATTTACTCAACTCCTTAACAGAATCCTCGCCTCAAGAACTCAACAAAACATCAAAATTCAAGAATGGAGAGCAACACTTTAAGAACACTCGTCAAGAATCTAATTTCTCAATCTTTATGGATGAATTCGATATTGTAAAACATGATTGGCATGTGGGTGAACGAACCCAACACTATGAAAACTTACATACCTCAATTTGGTGAAACAATTCCTTGAATCGCAAGAGATCTCGTTAATTCTTCCTTTTCTCCTCTTTTCCTCCTCTGAAAACCCTAACCATAAATTAGGATTGTAAAACTGACCAAAATCATATTTGACCGCAAAATATTACTAAAAATCATTTTAATCTAATGGGATAAGGATAAGACCAAAATAACCCTCACTAATTCGGGTAACTTTCCTTAACTGGACATGCTGACTTCAAATGGGCATGTCTCCCTCATACAAGCTCGAAATTCAGCAAACTTGGTGGCATTGGAAAGAGGATTCCGAGACCTTTCATTTGATATCCTGTGAACCACATAACTCATCATGTAATGAGAGTTAATGGTCATTTGAAGTTGACCCAAAACTCACAACTCAAGCATAACTTGTAAAATTACAAATTTTGCTATTTCTAATTTAGTTCTTTCTAAAGTTAGCTCTTTCTAAGGCGGGATGTTGCAATTTCTCTCTCTAACTATTTTTCAAGAATTTAGAATTTTCAAGCTGTGTTTATTTCTCTCTCATTTGAGCTATTTATAAGTTCACCTAAATTTGGCATAGAAATAAATGTGTGACCCATTGGGCGACATTATTCAGGCTCGCCGATCACAGAGAGAGGATCACCTACTGCTCTTTAGCTTGCCTTTCTCTTTCTCTAGGCTTCAGGTGTTTGAACCTCAATAAGTGAGCTTGTTCGAGTTTGCCTTTCACATTATCTCCTAGTACCACCTTTTTCGCCTTTCAAGCCTTCAATTTTTCTCCTTGTACTATCACCTTCAGCGAGTTGCCTTTCCATTTTGAGGTATGTGACCTACCTCAATTAATTCAAGTGTTGTGACTGTAAATTTGGGCGAGATCATACTCATTGGTTCAATATTTCCCTCCATCCACCTAATGAGTATGAACCATTAGACATAAGGGTATATTTTGAGCCAAAAGTTTAACGTCAGGGGTATTTGGAGGCCTAAAGGTAAATGGAGGGTAGTTTTGTACCAAATCAAATAGTTAAGGGGCATTTTAGACCCTTCTCCGTTGATACAAATCATGCATAATAAGATTAAAAATAAATAATTGAATCATTATAAATAGGACCCATGAAGAATCATATGAAACCCAATGGTATTGGGTGAAATGAATTTAGGAGATTAAGATTCTTTTGGGACCCAATGGATGAAATAAATCCATTGGCGAATTTCCACATACTTTGATAATCAAATCCCTATGAAAGCAAGAAGAATTACACCTTTAAGTTTGGACCATAGTTCTTCACCTTGAAGCTCTTAAGAGAATTTTGGAGATCAAGACTTGAGGGATTTGGGGAATGTTTTAGTGAATGAGTGGAATAGGTTAGGTTAGGCTTTGAAAAGTACAAATGGATAAAGGGGTAGTTATAGGGCAAAAATGGAGTAGTTTAGGAATTAGTTGGGTGGGAAATATCAAAACACCTTTGATAAATATTTACCGAAAGACCCCATGATTTTGACCTACGATTCGTAGGACTTTCTATGGACCGTACTGGTCAATGGTAGACACAACTACTGAAACAAAAATCCAGTCAACTTTCCACGAATCTTGTCTACTAGTCATCATCCACTTCACGGTCCATAGACCTCTTCCGTACGAACCCAAATAAAGGTTCAAAAGTTCACCAAGTCTAGATCACTTCTACGGATACCTCCTATATATGGCCTATAAGACACCCTACGACTCGTCATGTTCACTCATTGGTCAAACATCAGAGACTTCACATTTTAAACAATAATCTTACATGTAAAACTTAATCGTTAGGGAACCTCTCAACTCGACTTTGTGCTAAAGGTTCATTATGAGCTTAACTGATCACATAAAAATTAATTCTAATACTTAACATATATGGAAAATAAGTATATCACCTTACCCAAGTTGATACACTTACAACAACTGATTTAGATTCTAAGAGTAGAATTGTGAGGTGTTACACGAGCATTCCACTGGGCCCCGATAGGATAGGTGAGGAATCACTCTAGATTAAATTGCATCCATTTCCATTATGCATTTTTGAATGAAGAAGAAGACCATATGATTGAATTCACTCTTCAAGAAACTGGTCGTCCCATACCTTCTGCATGTTTCATATGTGTGGAACCTGGTCGTTTTTGGTTCCTGCCTCTCCCTAGAATATAGTGAGTAGGTAGGGCTGGGTGAGAAATGGTTCTCTCTTGCCAATAACTTTTTTCTGGCTTTTGATTAACCGTACTAATGAGTCTATAATTTGGACTCATTTAGGGCTTTATTTGGATAGATTTAGTGTCCTCAAATGCTTATTTTATGCCAATAACTGATGTAAAATTCTTTATTTCCAGGTAGTTGGATTGAGGAACAAAGCATGGACACTAATGAGCAAAAAGGAACAAGGTAGCTGAAAGAACAAAGAAAAGAAGGCATGGTGATCGCCTAACCCATTAGGCGAGTAGCCAAATGGCTATGATCTCACCTAAAGTTCCAGTGTGCCAAGCCCTGAAGGAGAAAATCAAGTCGGCAATGGAATGGAGAAGTCGGCGTGTCGCCGAACGGTTCCATGATGCAGTGTTAGATCGTCCAAAGTTACAGAACTTAAGGATGCTGAAGACCAAGATAAAAAGGCAATGGAACTGACCAAAGGGTGGATCGGTGATCCGACTTACTGCGCCGATTGGTCCTTCGCAGCATATTCTTGGCGACTATAAATACATTTTTGAATTTTTAGTTTAGTATTAGCTTTCACAATACACAATTAGTTTTCATATTATAGAATTTCTGAGATAGAACTCTGAGTATTGAGACAATATTTTCCCTTAGATTTGATGAATTGAAGTTTTATATTTTTAAGAAATTGGAAGTAGGTCTTTGAGATTCTTTAATTTGGAACTTTGTAAAGACAAAATTAATCTTACCCAGTTGATGGAAACACAATTTGGTAATGATTTCTATCTTTTTATGATGTCTAGCTAAAACCCCAATTCTTGGGGTGTGATTATGGGTTGATTTAGCTTATGGGTATTGTTAATTGATAGTTTAAATGTTGTTTAATGGTGATTTCAATAAGTAATTGTGGGTTAATTTAAAGGGCTGTAGTTGCCAATGCAATTCTACCTTCGTGTTTTTGGCTTGCTCGAGAGAGAGGTTTTAAAACCAAGATTACTGATTTGATGGTTTGTGGGTATTGGGTTGTCATGGGTTCAACTCGAGAGAGTGAATCCTAAACCCTTTTTCACACATTCAGCTCGAAAGAGTGAATGGATTGAAGCATAGGTTGTTCTTAATTGTTGCTTATTGGTGTTCGAGAGAAACCAATTTGATTCGGGGTAAATTGTTCGAGAGGAAATTTTTCCCCACTAAAGTCTATCTTATTCACTGATTCATAGCTATTTACTATTAGTTGCAATTACCCATTTTCCTACCTTAGCCTATAATCCAATCACATCCCAAGAACCCGTCTCTTTACTTGTTCATTAGTGTTATTTGTTGCTGTTGTAGTTGATAATTACAATCAAAACCCCCATATTTGACACTTGTGTCACCCCTAAATTTGAACTATGCTTTTATTCGTAAATGTCTTTAACTGTGATTGACTTGAACATATTTGAACTTGGCTCTTGAATCTTAAGCACGTACCACTCCTTGTTGGATTCGACCCCAATTCATTTAGTTTGGTTATATTACTGACTAACGATCGTTGGCACTTATAATTGGAAGAAGTGTCCTGATACATGAAATCAAAATGGCGCCGCTGCCGGGGAGTGGTGTTGTTTAAGATTCTTTAGTTAAGTTGAATTTTGTTCTTGTTAGTTATAGTTGAACTTACGTAACTCTCAATTTTGTTTTTCTTGTTTCTTGTTTAGAGTAGCATAAAGGAGCATGTCTTGTAGAAATCGTCACCAAATGGACCTCTCTCCTTTGAGAATGATGATTTTTAGGGATAACATCCTAAGTTTCAGGCAAATAGAGGGTGAGTCAATCCATCAGTTGTGGCTGAGATTTAAGTGATTATTACTGCAATGCCCAGTATATGGAATCTCAGATAACATGCTATTGGACTGCTTCTATAGAGGTCTTGGTTCGAAAAATAGAGGAGTGGCTGACCAAATGTTTCTAGGGGGTCTCTCACGACTACCCTATGCAATAGCAGCCCGGCTCCTTGATCATATGGCTAAGGCCAACAAGGAGACTGAGAAGGACCAGATCTTGGCCACAATGTTAACTCAGCTCGATCTAGTCGCCAAAAAGATTTTGGAATTAGAAGCACCGGACAAAAAGAAAGACCGGCACATTCCCCCTTACGAGCGTATCAAGCCAAATGTGTACGAGGGAGGACAAATAGAAGAGATATTTTCTCTCATTCTTCCCAAAGTCGAAGATCACGACCAAGTGTTGAATGAGATAAAAGAGAATATCTCACTGCTGAATGAGATGACTGCTTCCCATTCCATATATGTTCAGCTGCTGGAGATCCAAATGGGTCATGTGTTGTCTCGTCTCAACCCCACAAATCAAGATTTAGTGGGGAAGTCGTGCCACGACGTTAACTAAGACGCTTCTTGGGAGGCTACCCAAGTGTTTTATCGCTTTATTTTTGTTTTAGAAATAATCGTGTGTTGATTTTGCAGGTTGAAGAGGTCGGTGAGCCCGACTTGGACCGCCGTTGGGCTCAAGACAATTTTAAATTAGAGTCTATAAAACTCGGCGATCCCAGGAGCAACTTGACGAATCACCGACTAGGTCAACGATCACGATCTAGTCCGCCATTTGGACCCCCACATTAATTGGAGGTCCTGTAAAACTCGGTGAGGTAAGTGCCCACTGGGCGTGTCACCGAGTGGGTCGGTGAGCAAAACTAATGTCGTCGAATGGGCGAGAACCGGACGGTTTTTAAAGGCCAAAGGTTTAAACTTTCCAACTCTTTCACTTTCCCTCACTTTTGAACTCCCCAAATTCACACCCGCACTTTAGTATTCCATATTTTTATGTTCCTAGCATTTTAGTTGTTGTATTTGTGTTCGGAGTTGGAATCTTTGCCGCCTAGCTTTTCAAATCTTGATTATTCGGCATCTAAGGTTGGTTTTCTGAACCCCGAATTCATTTTTAACAATTTGTACACATTTGCAATGATTTTGTCTTAGTGATGTGTGTTGGTCCTCTCTAATCATAATTGTATATGTGTGTGCCTAGTTTAACTTGAATATCGTGCCTTAACTGCCTATAATGTTGAATTCCTGAGATTTTATGCCTTAAAATTGGTTAAAAATTGTGAGGTTATGCTTGCATGTTATTAGGTTTAGTCGGGTGAAGTCTAAGTAGCCCACATTTGCGCCAAATGATGTATTTTACCCAATGATGGAGTGGTTGACATCATTCTTAAGCGCAAAAGTCATCAAATGGCCAAATTTGGCCAAATCGGGAGAAGTCTAAGTATCACGGGGGCATGGGTGTAATGGGTCTTAGTTTAATTATGGAAGTGCATGTTTTGATTTTGTTTTCGGGGGCTGCGGGGTTGAATTTGAGAAGTTGGGTTGACAGTAGGCACATTTGGTCATTTGGCGAGCTAGGTTGAGTTCGCCGAACCACTCGGCGGTTCACCAAAGTTTCCCATAATTTGGACTCATTTAGGGCTTTATTTGGATAGATTTAGTGTCCTCAAATGCTTATTTTGTGCCAATAATTGATGTAAAATCCTTGATTTCCAGGTATTTGGATTGAGGAACAAAGCATGGACACTAATGAGAAAAAACGAACAAGGCAGCTGAAAGAACGAAGAAAAGAAGGCCTGGTGATCGCCTAAAATGCCTATGATCTCGCCTAAAATTCCAGTGTTCCAAGCCCTGAAGGAGAAAATCAAGTTGGCAATGGAATAGAGCAGTCGGCGTGTTGCCGAACGGTTCCGCGATGCAGTGTTAGATAGCCCAAAGTTACAGAACTTGAGGATGCTGAAGACCAAGGTAAAAAGGCGATGGAACTGCACCGATTGGTCCTTCGCAACATACTTTTGGCGACTATAAATACATTTTTGAATTCTTAGTTTAGTATCAGTTTTCAGAATATACAATTAGTTTCATAATATAGAATTTCTGAGATAAAACTCAGAGTATTGAGACAATATTTTCCCTAAGCTTTGTAGAATTGAAGTTTTCTATTTTTGAGAAATTGGAAGTGGGTCTTTGAGATTCTTCAATTTGGACCTTAGAAACACGAAAGTAATCTTACCCAGTTGATGGAAACACAATTTGGTAATGATTTCTATCTTTTTATGATGTCTAGCTAAAGCCCCAATTCTTAGGGTGTGATTATATAATTATGGGTTGAATTTATCTTATGGGTATTGTTAATTGATAGTTTAAATGTTGTTTAAAAGTGATTTCAATCAGTAATTGTGGGTTAATTTAAAGGGTTGTAGTTGCAAATACAATTCTACCTTCGTATTTTTGGCTTGCTCGAGAGAGAGGTTTTAAAACCAAGATTACTGATTTGATGGTTTGTGGGTATTGGGTTGTCATGGGTTCAACTCGAGAGAGTGAATCCTAAACCCTTTTTCACATATTCAGCTCGAGAGAGTGAATGGACTAAATCGTAGGTTGTTCTTAATTGCTGCTATATGTTGAAGCTAGCATGATGGGAATAGGGACTAATGTGGAGGCTGAGACATGGGTAGTATTAAATGTACTAAGGTACTGCAGAAGAAATGACATAAAAAAGATGATAGTAGAAGAAGATTCATTGTTATAAACAAAGATAAAAAGACAAAAATAGAAAGTTCCTTGGAAACAAGTGGAAGAGATAAAGGAGATAGAGAAGATTCAAGAATTAATGGTGAGCAATCAAGCATATATTAAGCATGTATACATGGAGGCAAATCAATTGGTAGACAAGTTCGCAAACGAATCTTACAAACATCAAGGGCTAAGTCAATGGAGTAACTTTTCGCACTTAACAGGAACATGCAAGGGGATAATCGAAGAAGATAAAACAAGGATAGTCATGCTAAGAATAAAGACAAGAAAAATAAGAACACATGAGATCTACCAAACAGAACCAGATGCAGAGCAATATTAACATCAGAAGGTCTCACAGCTATGATATTTACATCAATAAAGTTTGTCACTTCAGGGCTTATATAACTATGAGATTTAAGCTACTTAAACTATGTGAGCTTACAAAAAAATTTAGCAGCAAAAGACAAGGGCTTGGAAGTCAGATGGAGACTTGACGAACTGTGGCTGGGAAGGAACTCCAGAAGGAAGGGGAACAAGAGCATCTTGAAATCACCACTAGCACTTCAGCTGGAGAAAAGTAAGTTGGAGAGGGTTGGTGATGAGTCTGGGGTTTTGACTCATTTAGGGCTTGTTTTTCATGGTATTAGTGTCTTTGATGCGTATTTTGTGCTCTAAACTGATGTTTAAATGCTAATTTACAGCTACAAAGGCAAAAGAGCAATGCAAGGACATTATCGGGCAAAAAAGAGCAGAAAAGATGAAAAAAGCTTAACTTAATGAAAGCTGACCATCGCCAAAGCCACTCGGCGAGTCTCCAAGTGGCACTTTTGCTCGTCAAATGTTACAGTGTGCAAGTCCTGGGGAACCCAACTTGGCGATGGAATTGGACCTTCGGCGAACCACCAAATGGAAAGGCGACAAAGATTTTGATCGCCTAAAGTTACAGGGTCTAAATTGTGAAGAATCAAGGAAAAACGGCGAGGAAGAAGAACACTTGGCGCATTGCTGACTTGGTCAGTGATACTGAACTAACTCCACCAAGTGACCCTGAACGCAAAAATCTGGGAATGTATAAGTTAATTTTTCAAAACAGAAAAAGGAGAGTGTTAGAGTTTTTGAGTTTTTGGAAGAGCTGTGTTCCAATTCCAAAATTATGATCAACTATTCATAGTTTTTGAGAGTTTTTAAGTAGATTTTCAAGCTGGGTTTTGATTCTAAGCTAATTTGGAGCATTGTAAAGACATGAATATTACTACCCAACTTATGGAGAACATAGTTGGTAATATTTTCCTAATTTTTGTAATGTTCTTGGAGTGTGATTATATGATTAATTGTCTCAATTAGCTTATGGGTGTTAGTAATTACTAATTTAATTATTATTTTGAAGTGGGTTCAATTGTTAACTGAGTTTTAATTCATGAATTGTAGTTGCAAATGCAGCTCTAGCTTAGTATTCTATGCTTGCTCAAGAGAGAGGTTTTAGAATTAAGGTTATCAATTGATGATTGTAGTGATTGGGTTGTTGTGGGTTCAGCTCGAGAGAGTGAATCCTAAATTCGATCCTATCAATCTAGCTCGAGAGAGTAGATTAATTAAGATTTTGGGTTGTTTATAGTATGAAGCTTGTTGAGGTTCGAGAGAACTCACTTGATCCGTGATAGTTGATCTAGAGATGGATATTACATCTAAAGCCTAGCCTACTCACTAAGATTTAGCGACTTTTAGTAATTAGTAATCACCCGTTTAGCAAAATTGGCAATTAATCAATCACATCCCCAAGGATCCTTTTCTACTTGATTGTTCCCCTATTTTAGCAGTTGTTAACAAACCTATCCCCCCCCCCCCATTTGACACTAGTTGTCAACCCATTTTATTTGCTTCAATGGTTTCGATAATTTATACTCCTACAAATGATTAGAACATGTATTTCACTTCGTAATTGAATTCTTTACCGTATCACTCCCTGTGGGATTGACCCCAACTCTTTGTTGGATTTATACTAGATTGTGATCGCCTACACTTAGTATTGGATGAAGTGTAGTTGAGCGATATCAGTTGGGAACAAGAAGAAAGTCAAAATAAAGAAAGGAGCTTACTTGGAGTTGGGTTCACAACTCATTAACTTGTCTCCTCTACGAAGATCTCCTTGGAAATCCAAAACATCCACCGGAACACTCCAATGCAGTAGAACAAAAGTTAGAAGTGAGACAAAAAGAGGATAGGTGGAAGAAAATATTAAAGCTTATCTTTGTGAGCTGAGAAGAGGATCAGAGAGCAGCAAGATAAAAAGTATTGATAATCCAAAGCAATAGAAAAAAGGAAGGTCAAGTAGGTGAGGGGGGGGGGCCCCCCCCC